>MU281369.1:0-212291 GCA_022385595.1 Xylaria palmicola | reverse complement strand
TCAATAAGTCGCCGTGGGGTTCCTTTGGGGGCTACCGGTGCCCCGTCGCCCAAATCGCCAGCGGGGGTTGGGTCGCCGGGGGCTGTACTTTTTGCCCCCCCTTTTGCCCCCCCCCCCCCCCCCCCCCTCCTAACCCCTGGTGCATTCGCTAGCTAGTTTGTTCTAAGGGGAAGACTAACCGCTTTTTTTCTTCGCAGGGTCGTCCGGCGTCGATCCCAAGGAGTTCCCGGTGCTGAACGAGTGGGTCGAGAGGATGCTGAAGCGGCCGGGCGTCGAGAAGGGCCGGCATGTGCCCTCGCGTCACCTCTACGAGACCATCCAGGAGCTGACCGAGGAGGACTTCATCAAGAAGTCAGCGGCTAACAGCGCCTGGATCCTGAAGGGGCAGCAGGACGAGCTGGCCAAATAAAGACGTGCCGGGAGGGCGTTGCAATTCAGGTCCTGAGTCGCCAGTCTGGATTTTATCGTTACTGGGGGCATTTGGGCGCGGGTTGGATGCGGTGCGCGGCAAACTTGGTGCTCTCCTGAGGGCTGTCGACCCTCACAACCCACTTAAAGAGTGAAAAGCTGCCATATGTTACCAATAGGATTAATTAAAGCCACATGAGTACATCATTAGTTCGTAGAGGTACTTGCATGCCGTACCAACTCGAATATGTTACTTGAAGGTCCTCGAGTACGAATGTAGCGAGACTCGTACCACATTAGAAGGAGCACGTCATGGCGCCTTCCACTATCCAGAGACAAGAACTGGCCATAGCATCTTGCACATGAACACTTCCGTTTCACGATTCCGGTAGATCTCTATGTAGGAGGCTGAGGTCACCAACATTTCTAGGCTGGATGAGTTAATACCAGTGATGAAAACTGCATGTAGCGTGGAGACGGATGTGTATTGACCACAGTACGTGGCGATATAACAAACGAGGTGTGCTATCTGAGCAGTGATGGCAAAGACATGATGTCCTTAAAGCCGATCTCTTTCGAACCATGTCGAAAACGCGTCAATGTAAACAACCTCCGGAAGAACGACTACTACAAATCGAGACCCCGAAATTCGGCGGTCTGTAGCTTTTTTCTTCGAATGCACAATCAAAAGGTAGCAAATCTATCCTCCCAAGTCTGTCGTAATACCCCCATTTTCTCAGATCCACATAGGTATCCTGGGATTACCGAACGTGTGTTTCTCGCGTATCGAGGTGAAATCCCTTGCCGCTCGCTCGCACTTCAGGCCTCGCCTTCATCGGCATCGAGAGCAGCCTCTTTGTCATCGGGGACGTCGGCGACGGCGAGGGGTTTCGGCTGCTTGGCCTTGGGCTTGCGAGGCTTGGTGACGCGGGCGCCCTTGACGGTCTTCATCGCCTTGGGCGAGGGAGACATGGCATCGGCGCTGGTGTCGGCGCCAGCCTCAGTAGCACTGCCGTCGAGGCCGAGCTTCTTGCGGATCTGGCGGTAGCGGGTCTAATAAAAAAGAAACGAAAAAAAGAGAGAAAGAGTAAGTCTATGCCGGCGAGAAGACAAGGCGGGGGGCGAGTCGGCGGGGCGTACCTTGGCGACCACCTCGTTCTTGAATCCCATCTCCACGGCGAACTTGTCCCAGTTGACGTCGATGGTCTTCGAGTGCTTGGTCATGCAGGCGAAGAATCGGGCCTCGGCCTGCGTCATGTTCAAACCGCCATCGGCCGCGTTGGCGCCGGAAGCAGGAGACGCGTTGTCAGACATAGTGAGATTTGGTGCTTGGTGTTCTGGACGTCGACAAAAGAAGATTGGCTATGCCGAGCGGGAGAAGTAGATTAGTGATTTTGTTCTGGTGAGGGAATGAGATGATGAATGGGAAAAGATGTGAAGCGCAGTCGATGCAAGTAAGATTAAGAGAGGCGGTGGTGCAAGATGTCGAGGCGGTGAAGTTGAAATACGAGCGTACGTATGAGGGTAAGGTAGTTAAAGTTGAGCAGCCTGAGCTTTGGCAGTGACGAGAGTGTGTTGGCGTAGTGCCTTTGCAACCTTGTTTGATGGCGAGTTGGAAGGAGAAGTAGGTGGGAGATGAGTGTTGACGGAGTTGGAACGGTGGCGGGGAAAAGAAGGGTGGTTACGAAACGAGAATTTGGAGGAGAAACGTAGAAAGGATAGATGAGAAAAAAAAAAAGTTAAGTTTAAAGTAGAGAGGGAAATGCTACAATGTTTGTGATCACGCTTGAACAGGCGGACGGAGTCAGTTGCTGCGGAAAGTTGGGTGACGTTTGCAGGAGAGGGGAGTTGTTGAGGTGTGGGAAGAGAAATTTGGAGATTGCGGTAGAGGTTGAAAGAGCAGGAGGGGAAATAAATCCGTCTAGAGGGGCCGCTACCTCAAGGAAGCAGAGAAGGAATGGTTTCCCGTACGGGGAAAATATGTAAGTACTTACTTCGGTGGCGTTTTGTTGGTGTCGTTGCAGGAGTCGTTGGGGTAGAGTCTGTGAACGAAGTTTGGAAACGGGATGGAGAGCGTCGAATACGAAGAAGCGGGGAGGGTAACAGTTGTTGAAGAGAGGGAAGGAAGGGGCGGACATACGTCTAGGTACCAGGCGATGTGCAGGTCTCTGTTGATACGTAGGTACTTCTAGGTCAGTATAAGTGTTGTTGTCCTATTAGAGAAACCCTATCCCCAGGGCAACTGACAACAAGGCGCTTGCCTCATGCGGCTTCTAAATGCTTGCTTAGCAGATGTTGCCTTACGCGCTGATTGATACATTGGTACAGTTGTTATATACATAGGTACATGCCTCCATATGTGGCTATTTTACTTCAGTTGCTCTAAAAGCTTTTCGCCTCTTGTGACTAACTCGTTGGCCTTCTTCAAGTCGTCCTGTATATTAGCAACTCCTCTTCCATGATCCAGAGTTTTGCTCGCTGACAATGTCGACGCCATAACCTCTTCCACACCCCTGACCGCCTTTCGACCCTCTTCCCTCACTTCGCCTTCCCAAAAATGACGTGCCGCTTCCCACTGTTTTTGCATTCTTCTCATACTCCAGACGATTCCGAGAGCAGCCACAGCGCCCGCTTCGTACATGGTAGTTGAGAGAGTACCGATGTAGGCTAAGGCGCCTAAGGCCGTTGTGAGTCCTGATGTACTGAGAGTTTGAAGAACGAGCTTCTGAGCGAGTGCCTGTAAGGCGGGCACCGTTTCAGTCTGCAAGTAACTCCGAGCGTTGGGGATATTCACCGGCCACTTGATTTCTTGCCTCGGTGACTCAACAGAACTCGGGATTATAGCTGTGTTGACAGGTTGGTCGCTAGCGACACCCGCATCATTGGGATGTGACACCTGATGATTAAATGAGCTGACGCCGGCTTCCCTCATTCGTCCGGCGAGGAAAATAGAATTCCTTTCGGCCTCGGGGAGAAATTTCTGAGAGAGGATGTCACTTGTGAGCATGCCCACATCGTCCACGCGCCAGAACAACTTCCACCAGCCTAGTTTTCGCCACCTTCTGCTGGAAAACGCGGCGTCAAGTTGCTCCTGCAGTTCCGAATGAGCGCTCTCAGCCCACTCGGATAAGCCGCTCTCCATCGTCCGTAGCTGAGTAGACGTGCTGGTAGAAGAGGCGGGGACTTCGAGAAGTCGAGTTTCTTCAGCTCGAATTGACGCCGAGGTGTTTCTCAAAAGTGAGGCAATAAGCGCCCGAACTGGCGGTTTAGTTACGTTGTCCGGTGTTGTGAGAATATCTGCCTTCAACCACTCCACTAATTTAGGGATATTGCTCTGGAACCACAGATGCTCATATTCAATGGCATTGCCGATATCCTTGCGGACTAGCCCCAGTCCAATTCTTGCTAGGTTCGTGTCGATGGTGGTAAATGGCAAGGATTCAGCCTCGTTAGACTTGTATTCTGGAATATTCACAGCATACTTGAGCACATCAGCGGTGTTCATCGTTGGCATGGACATCACAGATGCGGCACCATGAATACCATCAGCCATAATCAGCGCCTTGTGGACAGGAGTGGTGATGGGAGTATATCTGCCATCATTTGACGTCGGGATATCAACCGTCGGAACAAGTACCGTGTCCTCAAACCTATCTATTGCGCCCTTGTCCAGCACAGGCAGGAAAGGGTTCGTATCTGCGATCAAGATCTCGAGATTGTGGCCATTAAGACTAGCAGATGAAACATTGATCTCTCGCAGGAGATTGCCCTGAGTAAGCCTAACGCCCGGCTCGGTCCCCCGAGTCTCGGTACCGATGCGAATGATGATGGGTTCAGTTAGGTCATGCTCCTGGACTTCTCGCTCCCAAGATTCGCGGTCTTTCAGCGGGTCTGCCAGCAAGAGCTGGAGGACCTCCTGGGCTGTGCTTGTCGGCGTGGACCCGTTCGTGAGGCCGAGGATAGCAATGCGTATCGATTCGTCACCCGGCTTCTGTCGTAGCCCGCTGAGGGCGAGCTGGAGGCGGGAGAGGTTCACGCAGCTCGCAGCGTGCTTCTGCAGGTCCAGGAGGATCGACTCGAGCTCTCTGCGGGGATCAATCGCCGCATCAATAGGGGTTGTCGCGCTGGTGGTTTCGTAGCGCCGAGGATAACGGAGCGGCGCTCTCTTCTTTGGGCGCACAGCCTTTCCTCGGCTGAAATCGGACGAGAGCGAACAAAAGAAACAAGTTGATGGCGTCTCGGGGCGAATGTGCCCCTTGATTATGGTACCATGACGTCCGTGTAGCCTCAATTGGGCAGGTAACCTGGGGGGCATGTTACCTATCTCGTGGTTCGACGATCATTGGAAGGGAGTCGAAGGTAAAAATGCGCGAGGAGTTCACCAGCTTCAAAAGTGCCGTGACGTGAAGAGCCGGCAGATAGAAACCAAGTACCTAGCTGCTGTAGGTATGACGGCGCAACCTTACCGGGGTACCTGAGTCCTGTTCAAGAGGCTAGACCGCTTACAGCTACGTATGGCGGGACTGGGTGGGCAATCTACGCTGGACTTACCTGTATAGGTTTAGCTGTCACGGAAAGTAGGTGTAGCACGCATTACGTAAGTGACACCTGGAAATCCCAACCCGCCGCCTTCCAAGGTACACCCCGCCAATACTCACTTAGATCTTAGATACATCATCTGTCCTGTTATTGTTCTTCTAAGAAAATCACTATCTTCTATATAAGCTTTCCTCGTCAGCATCAGTAGAGAAGCAAGACACGACATTATATTGCTCATCAACCGTCATCCGCCGTTCCTTACAGCCAACACAACACAATGGCGTTTTCCACTGCGCATCGCCGGTTGCTTCAGGAATACAAGGCGCTCTCGACGAACCCGCCCGAGGGCATCACCGCCGGCCCCGCAACCGAAAATGACATGTTCGTCTGGGAAGCTCTCATCATGGGGCCTGAGGGCACCCCCTTCGAGGGCGGCATCTTCCCAGCCGTGCTCAAGTTCCCCCATGATTATCCCCTGGCGCCGCCCAAGATGACTTTCCAAGGAGAGATCTTCCACCCAAACGGTCCGTTGTCCCCTGAACCCCGCTGACACAAGCACGACACATTCGCTGACGGGAATCCTGGCGCCGTAGTCTACGTAAATGGCGTAGTTTGCATCTCAATCCTCCACCCGCCCGGCGACGACCCCAACCAGTACGAGCACGCCTCCGAGCGGTGGAGCCCCATACAGTCCGTCGAGAAGATCCTCATCTCCGTCATGAGCATGCTGGCCGAGCCCAACGACGAGAGCCCGGCGAACGTGGAAGCCGCCAAGATGTGGCGGGAGAACCGCGCCGAGTACGAGCAGCGGGTACGCGACGGAGTCCGCCGCATGCTGGGGCTCTAGTGGAGCGGATCGCGACCTCCGAAGCTGCCGGAGTTCATGCATGATTTTCCCGCAATGGCAATATCGCAAACGATTTTCGCCTCGGTGCTACCTGGCTCGGGGGACGGGCGCTACAAACAGCTAAGCTCTAAGCTCTAAGCTCAGGCTACCTATGCTCGAAGTGCTCGACCGAAATAAACGAGAGGAAAGCCCAAGCCTGCCGCCAGACCCAGGTCCAAGCAAGTTTCAACTGCAACGTAAACGCAACCCTTTCTTACTTTAACGCAAGGTTTCTATTGTGTGACTCGTGGCGGTCATGAACACTCTCATCTTTTTTTTATAGCATGCTTAATACAGCGAGGAGTTCGGCACTCTTGGATTTGGTCTGGAACTGAGACAAGGGTATGACTAGGTGTTAGGAGATGTTGCGCCCTTCAGGGGGGCATGTTGGTGGGCTACACAGCGACTGGAATGGTTCTTGCGAACAAAGTCTATTATAATGCAGCGCTACGTAGATATCCACTCGGCATCCATACCGGCGAACCAATTATCATACTGTCTGTATATATACCGTTTTTATTTTCTTTTTGACGAGGGGCTGTCATGCATGAACGCCGACCACACACTAACCAGGCACGCTGCCACCTGCGGAATTAAGAATTATGCTAGAAACCGTAGCGTCCCAACACTTTGCGTGCCCTTCGCCGGAACAAAAAATCAAGTCCTTAGGCGGTCACCTTGATGGTGGTGTTGAAAGCCCGGAGATTGGTCAAGCCAGAAGCCTAGACACTCATATGTCAGCATCAATGAATCAATGAACAGAGCAACCAAAAAAGAAAAGAAAGAAAGACGAGAGAGGGGGGTGGGGGCTCCGAGCTAGTACGTACGCCGACAAGGTAGGGCACGGCGGCGACGAGCAGCCAGTCGCCGGCGGGCTGGTTCTCGGGGATGGCGACGTCGACGGTGAAGCTGTTGAGCTTGGCGGTGTTGGTCTGGTAGAGCGGGGTGTAGCCGATCTGGGTGCCGATGTAGATGGTGCCGTCGGAGCCCTGGCCGCCGAACTGGGTCGGGGCCAGGCCCCAGATGATGCTGAAGTCCTCCCAGTTCTGGATGTAGATGGACGTGTTGAGCGTCGCCGTGACGTTGTCGCCGGCGGCCACGGTGGCGGGCGTGTGGAGCCCGCCGATCATGGGCGAGGCCGAGGCAAAGGGCAGGAGGCCGGCGGCCGCGGCGGTGGCAGCGAGCGACTTAAAGGAGACCATTTTCGTGATGTTGGGGGTTTTTTGTTACCTGCTTGTAGAGCGGTCTGAAGTGGATGTGGTTACTGGTACTTGTGTGAGCGTGATGAAGGAGATAGTGTGTGCGGTGATGAGATGATTCAAACCCGAGTGTGAGAGGCGATGATCTACGTGTATTTATACGTGGCGAGCGTCGACCATAAGTCAGATACGAAGTCTTACGAAAGTCTCACGGCAGCTCACAGGCACAGAGGCCATCCATCACACCACAGGCGCGAGATCTGGGAGAGCTGACCCTTGTCTGCGTTGACGTAACCCGCCTCGACAGCACGGCCGGCGGGACGCAGGGACGTGCCCAGAATACGAAGTGATCGACAACTCGCCTAAAGGCCCCCAAGGACCCGCAGGTGCCGCCGTCCCGGCAGCGCGGATGGACAGCGCGGTGCAAGCTGCAGCCAGAGCAACAGCGCGACAACGGGGGCGGTGCCGTTTCGGCTGGCAGGGATGCCGTCACTGTCGGTCTGGGGTGACTGGCTGGGCTGCTGTCTGGCTGGGCTGCCGGCAGGGAGCTCTCGGAGGGCCAGAGCGTTCGCGTCGATCCAATGAGGTTGGAATCCATCACGGAATCTAACATCTCTCTACTCACCCATCCATCCATTAGGTACATCGCCATTACCAGTACGTAACACGCTCGAGCGATTTGCTCCAACCGCAAACAGTTCGAGATTAATTGGAATTAATCTCGAAACAACACGAGTTTGCCGGCGCAACCGCGTGCTAGGAAGACATAAGGTACGGTATGCACGCTTTGGGTCTCGACCGGCTCACCGCCTGAGTGGGAAAAATGATAATACGGTTGTTATGCGACGACGCGGGACGGAGGGGGTGGCCATGATTGGATATTGTCTTGCACCGCGGGTAAGCAAACACCGCGGCGGGATGCTGACAGTCCTGCGACAGCTGATCAGCTGAGAATTTTTGAGGCGCAACGACCGTTGCTGTTGTCGCTGTTGTCGCTGTTGATGCGGCTCTCACTCTCTCACTCGTGCCAGCCCAGTAAGATGTCGTCACACGGACCCTGGTCGCATCTCGTTTGCTTTCCAACGTCGGCTAGGGTCTAAGTAGGTACTTAAGGTACGTAGCCACCGTATTCGCGGGGGCGTTGTCAACCGGTAGCCACCTCTCGTCGCCCGTTGGTTCGGGCCGTAAGCATGCCTTACGTGCGAGGTCTAATTATAGCATGACTGGCCTAACCCGACAAAGTCTACGGCCGCGAGACAAATCGTGTTGCTTTCTTTCACGTACTACGTTACCCACCCGCTTGTCTCCGACTCGGTTTTTGTAGATACCCAGACGAAACCAGATACGTACTGAATCAGCTGCTCGTAGTCATATACGCCAGCTGCCTCGGGTGAGGGCTACAACCCCGCATCCAAGGGCCTGATATATATTAATAACCACATGGGAAGTCGATTGGTGGTGAGTAAAGGCCTCGTATCGTATCGAATCGTCGGTTTATTCTAAGCTCAAGTGAGGTGTCGAAGATGCTGTGTCGCCTCCTCAAGCATGCCCAAAGAAAGCGGGTTCCTTACGTAACCCCTTACATCCCTATCCTCCTCTCCCAGACCAATTAGGTACTGCGATGTTATTCAGCAGTTCAACTTGCTCACAAGCCCTGCGAGTAATGCATTTCTACAGCTTTATGTGTAAGAATATGCAGGTATATTTGTTTTGTTGAAGCTTACTATCTAAACAGCCTTCGCAGAGGGATTTCGCTAGGCTTCAATACTCTGAATCGCCTCATGTTTCTCTCCAGGTACTTCCTTTCTAGGTCTATGTCTAAGACCTTCGCTTGAGCATATCCAACTACCCGCAATTGTTGCAGTTCAGCTTCCTCAGCTTGTGTACGTGTAACAAACCACTACTGGCGTCGGTGACCCCCGGGTATTTTGCCTTTGCGGGCACACCACCGCGGTATAAAAGACGCTGGAGGAAGAAGACCAATCTGCTAATCTATCTGAACGCGTGGATTCTGGTATGGAAGTAGCTAACGTGACCATCCCTTCAGCATTAAATTCCCAGGTTTTCTTCTGCCTGGCTGCCAGCTCCCTTTTCATTTTAAGGACATCGCTCCCCGCGCCGGGGTACACCCATTCATAGATGTCTCCCGTCTCCCTAGAACTGCGGACGAGACACTTCGCACGGTCGTATCTCACATAATTGTATGCCTTGAGAGCGGCGACGAGAGCCAGTGGCTTCATCATCTCATCTTCCCCCTCGGCTAGAGCGAGCAGAGCACTGTGGCAAGCACCGGGGCGTCCTCGATGCCAAACCCGGCGCCCGCTCCTTGCATCGACGGGCAACGCCAGTGAAGGCAATGGCGGCGCCAATCTCACAAAAGTCGGACGCTCGCTCGTAGAGAGTAACACACACTAGAGATAGACATGATACAGCTATAGTTTTCGAATTACCATTTTCTCTTGCTTGATCGATTGGGGATCTCCATGAGCCTCCTATTAGAGGTGGCAGGTGTTGATGCTTCGGCAGTAATAAGAACAACTTGCGGTCGAATCGTAAATCTAGGATCCGCGTCTTGCATAGTCCAATATGCGACGTCCAAATATGCAGTTCTCAGACTAACAAAAAATGCAGGCAAGGGCAATGCCGCAAAGTACATTCGCCGCCTTAAACTAAAATTCCTTGTCTGCAGCGCTTAATAATGGGATCTCATGGCGTACGACTGGACCGGGTTGATACTGTTTTGGTTAGGCAGTCTTAGCCAACATACATGACTGTGGAGGCTGGATCAACTCGACTGTGCCCCCTCGGGCGCATAGTGTGGCCGGAAGAAGTCGCGGGTGCGGTCATGTTTCCGGCGAGCTCCGGGTCGAGCTATAACAAAGGTTCATTTATGCCCTTCGGGCAGGAATTTGAACTACTAGTAATCAATCCAGCACTCATGATCGATTTAGGTTTACTATTGCGACGCGTAGGCGACGCCATCTAGAACAACCCCATTTGCCGAACCCTGAATTGAAGTTGGCCTGCGATGGCATCGGCAAACGGCTGGGATTACAATATTGTCGGTGGTGGGTTGGCCGGTTGCAGCATGACCCCTTATGTGTTGGTTCATCGTTGCAACATACGCTGGTATGTGCGTGGCCTACGCGGAGCCTTACAGTCTCCGTCTGCCCATGCAGCTGTGAGGATGACACCGATATCTTCTGTGCGGTAATTTCGATAGGGGTCTGATTGAGCCCAACTTCAATAGAACAGGGTTGGAATACCATTATTCGGTATCCCATCAATTATTGCACCAAGCGTCGCCTTACCCGGTGTAGTTCCGCAATCGCTTCCCCGAACACTTATTGCCCTATAATGGCGCCTTTAAACGCATCCGCTAGTGCGGGTACGACCTGGGATTACATATTCATCGGAGGTGGCCTTGCCGGCTCCGTAGTGGCCAGCCGACTATCTCAGCTAGACTCTAGCCTCAAGGTCCTCGTGATCGAAGCAGGGCCGAATGCCAATAACGAACCCAACATCGTCTGGTCTAGTTCTACAAACCTCATCGGCGGCGACTTCGACTGGGAAGATAGCACGGTCAGCCAGCGTCACCTCGACGGCCGTAAGATCGGTCTAGCAACTGGAAAGGCACTCGGGGGAGGGACTGTCATTAACGGCGGTATGAGTCCATTCGCCATCTGCCCATTTAACTGCAAAGATACTCATCTGCTGATCTAGGCGGATGGGTGCGGGGCCGCAAGTTCGACTTCGACCTCTGGGGCTCCCTCGTACAGGATAAGCGTTGGACCTACGAAGGCCAGCTACTTTTCATGCAGAAGTCGGAGAGGTGCTGGAACGGAACCTCGAACCTTGAACAGCACGGTTCTACGGGACCTGTGCCCATACAATCAGTCACTTCGACGAAGCGGGAATTCCCGCTGCGCAAGCACACACTGGATTCGTGGAAGGAGCTTGGATTCCATGAGCTGCCACATCTCGACGGCAACGCAGGCGACCCTCTTGGCATTGCAGAGCTGCAAGAGGGCAGAGATAGCGGTCGCCGTGTCATCTCCGCAGCCGTCTACTCGCTTGAAAGCGTGACCGTGCTGACCAATACACTTGTAGAGAAGATATTGATTGAAAAACAGGCCGCGGGAAACGATAGGCTGAAGGCGGTAGGCGTCCGACTAGCTGACAGCACCGAGATTCACGGCAGGGAAATCATCCTAGCCGCCGGGGCTCTGCGTTCGCCGCAGATTCTCCTGCGCTCGGGCATCGGGCCGGCTACTGACCTAAACGAATTGGACATTCCCGTTCTCTTGGACCAGCCCGAGGTCGGGCGGAACCTGGCCGACCACAGTATGCTCTTCACCGCATGGAAGGTCAAAGACTCTGCCGGCGGCTGGGCGCTTGGGTCTCCCAACCCGCTGTTCAGCCAGCCGCAGTACGGCTGGGGACATCCATTCGACTTCCTCGTGTGCAGTGACGTGGCAAAGAAGGGGCTTGCTGCAGCCATTGCGGGGGATGAAGGCGGCGTGGTACCAGACCCAGCGACCCATCCCCTTCTAGCGTACTCGCGGATCTTTATTGAGTATATCTTTATGTTAGCAGGTGCGCCGGATGGGTCCCTCGTCACCTTTGGCGCCGCGCCGATGCTCCCCACGGCCCGCGGCACAATCAAGTTCGCATCGGCCAACTGCAGTGACCCCCCGCTCATTGATCCCAATTACTTGGGTACGGCGGTGGACAGGTACGTAGCGCGCGAGGCTGTGAAGATGCAGATCAAGTTTGCCGGGAGCAACGCGACCGTCGTCGGGCGTGAGATTCTCGATGGAGAAGCTGGCGCACCGGGCGTCGATGGAGTCTTGTCTGTAGACTCTACGGACGATTATATCGACGCGCGTATTCGTGCCGGGTTGGGGTAGGTCGACGAAGCAAAATCCTCTGTACTATTATGCACCTCGGCTAACGATTTGGGGGAATCGTAGAACATGTCAACATCCAATGGGCAGTCTCTCTATGGGAAAGGTCGTAGACGTTGACTTGAGAGTCAAAGGGGTTGACAGCTTGCGCGTAGTGGACGCCTCGGTATTCCCGGTTGTCCTCACTGGCCATATTCAAGCTGCCGTTTACGCTCTGGCTGAGCAGGCTGCTGGGATTATTTATGCAGACCGGCTAAATTTCACTAAATGAGGCTGCTAGAGCTGTGCTTCATGTTACCCTGTGAGGCGGGTGCCGTGGCAAAATCAAGACGAGTTGAGGACTTTGACCCCCTAAATTGAGAGAGGCCACAGACTGTGAGATTTGAGGCCTTCATAATGTTTTAGGAGGAGTGTATGCGAAAAAATGAGGAGGATAGCTCATGCTATAACTTTCCCCGTTTCTCCATACCGTTCTGTAAATGCTGCAGACTCTATAAATTGCCGTGTTCCTATTGAGACGAGATGTACAAAAAAAGTACCTATGGAGTGAGGACAAAAAGGGGAGCTTACGTGTTGGCAAGGAAGACCGGAAAGTGCGACATCGTCTTCGGCCAGGTCACGAGCAGCCGCGCTTCGGATATGAAGGGAGTAGAGACAGTGATGGGTCTCTGCACGCCGGCATGCGTGGCGCTTAAGGCTGCCTGGGAGACATCCGATGTATTAAACGCTGTGCAAGCTCAACATGGGCGTACAATCAGTCTCGACGCCGTGGACCTTGAGGATATCGCTTCTCGGAGCACCGAGTGGGAGCAGCAAGGTGATATCGCCAGATATGGAAGCGGTCTCTAGCACCAGCGTATTGATATCAGCTTCTAGTTCATCCTAGACGGCATCGCTCTCGAGGTGGACACGTATGTGCCTGCTTTCGTACCAAGTTCCGTATACTCGACATCAATGTGGGATGACCAGCGCAGTTGTCTTGACGTCTCGATCTCGGCGCTGACTAGTGTTCTGGCTCAGGAGACCCCCAGAGAGCTCTTAGAGGATATGTGTTACGTACCCCGGGTTCTATCTTCTAGCGCACGAGGCCCGGTGCTAGGCGGACTTGGGATGTTGACTTTATCGAGTCAATGATCGGAATAAAGGTGCAACTCAAGAGGACATTTAACGAGCTACGGACCGAGGGGAATGGGGTTTTGAGAATCAATCATGGCAAACTGTTGAGACGGAAACAATTCGCTACCCGCTAGAGCATTCTGTAACCTAGTAGATATCTAGGCAGTGAGGCTGCTAACGACGCTTGTCGCTACTCATTGTGGATATAAATCAGGTTTATTTTCGCAGTTGTAGACAGGGACTTTTAGATCTTCGGTGTATGCCTGATCGTAGGTTTTCTCGTATGTTGGTTCGAAACACGAATTGCGGGTGACAGCATTAAAAAGAATAGAAGAAGGGGCGAAAGTAGCTTTAGTGTTTCTAGAGTTAGATACGGCAGGCAGTCATGGTAGCTGCAGTATTGCTTCAACAACATTCAAGAAGATAACAATGCTAGCTGAGTTAGGGGATTGGCGGTCCTCCCATAGGCCACCGCGAAATAAGTATAGTAGGTACGTAGGGAGTAAAGCACGCTGATTAACTCGTCCCCTTCTATCGTTCGGTCGCGCGTATATCCTGGAAGATGCGCTCGACCACGCCATATCTGAGAGAAAGGATGTTATCATGGTTGGTGCCGGCGACCGTAGTGCTGCTATAGCTGATGCCGTCGCCGCGTTGCTCGGGTCTCCAACAGTGGTCGAACCAAGCCGGGCCGGTGGTGGTGCCAATCATGAGGTCCGACTCGGCAAAATAAACAGAGACGCGAAGCGGCGCGTGCGTAGCGCCAGCAGAACCGGGATCGGCGCTGCACCGTTCCCGCTCGACCTGGGCCAACATAGGCACAAGTGCGTCGTAGTCTCCCCAACTACCCCAGCATCCCGGGTAGTCCTCTCTTTTCAACAGGAGGAGGGCGTCCTGTCCCAGGCCTTGCGTGTCCTCGCTGTTCATGCGGTGTAGGAGCTCAGTGAAGAGGCCCTCCTCGAGCGCCACGGCCTCCGCATCGACACCGGGCGCGAGGGAATCCGATGGCGCCTGGCCGAGAGACGGCACGACGGCGGCGAGGCCGCTGCTGAACTGGATGGCGGGGGCGATGCTGGCCTGAACGAACTGCACGACGCGGTCAAAGCTGCCCACCAGGGCGCCGGGTAGGAGACCGGCGAGCTTGAGGAGCGAGACGCCCGTGCGGGCAGGGCCGATCCACGGGGTGCAGAGGCCGACGTAGGGATGCGTGGGATGCAGCCGGTGGCGGAGGTGGAGGAGGACGTTCATGGCGTACACGGCACCGCCGCTGTAGCCGAGGACGGAGACGTGCTCGACGGCCAGATGCTGCAGGACGGCCTCCACCATGTCGAGCCACACGCGGACCCGGTCGGGCGGGCCCACATCGGTCGTGCCGCCGAAGCCCGGACGGTCCAGATGCACGATGCGGACTCCGTGCTGGCGCGCGAGGGCATCCTTGGTGGTGAATACGTACCGGCTAACCACGCCATTTCAACAGATGAGTCGCCGTGACGAATGCTGCTTCGCAAGTAGAGTTCACTATGGAAGTAGGTGACTTACCTTGCAAAGAGAGGACCGCAGATCAGCAGGACGCGTTCATGATTGTGATGACCGAAGTCGGCGTATGTTACGTTGAGCGCGGCTGGTCGGGCCGTTCCGGTGGGGGGTAGCGTCAAGGTGCGATGGAATCTCTCATTGTCCAGATACAGGCCGGTTGTGGCATCTCTATCACCGGCACCACTTCTAGTCATATTGGCCGTAGTGTATGTAGATTTTAGGGGTTAGTGAATAGAGACTTGATCTAGGATTTATGGAAATCTAAAGGTCCTCCCTCTGTCAGCATCCGTAGTTCTGGATGGAGTCACCTGGGCAATTGATAGATGTATGATGAACTGGATGCCTAATTAATACGCGTTATGTACAATAACCCGGTATATTACTATAATAAGTTGCATGTAGTTCTATAAGCAAGTATGATTATAGACTTAATCTAAGACGTGACATGCATCAATGCGAACCATCTTCTCGGTCAGGAGTTTGTCTTTGCTAGGCGCAGCCATTCTTACAGGGCCATGTGGTGGCATATTTGTTTCATTGTTAGGTATGGATGAGGGCGAAAGCCGTCGAATCGTAGTCGAGGGCAAGTAGTACTAACGTTATGTAAAGGTACGTTGCAATCTTGATCGCATTGGTGGGGGGTTTATAGTTTATACCTAGTAGATGACAGCATTATACATGGCAAGGCTGTTGAAGCTGATCAAGCTGAACAACCCAAACGTGTTCTCGCGGGCCGGAATGGCCACTCAGATGCGTTTGCTCGTCATCTCCTCGGAGCAACGATGCACTGATGGATGCCGTTTCGGCATTGATTGGGTACCCATATTGGCGGGTTGGGTAGAAGGCTTGGCGGGAGGGCTGAGCCCAATTAAAATGCAGGCGGTGTGATGCCGGTGAGATTACCGGGTAAATGGGCGGCCAGTCACGTGTCGAGTCCCGATGAACCGGTGCCGAGACTAGCGCAAGTTGTTTAAGCTTAGCCAGGAGCCGGGAGACGCTACCTCTAAGACGAGTTAAGTAAGTACCTACCTCAGTACCCAAGCTACCTCAATTACCGCGCATTGCCTTGCCGGTAGTTTCCACTGCCTTATTCTGCCTTATGGATCGATCACTCGGCACTTTGAGCACTACCGACCCATCACATGATACAAACGATCGTCGACACGCCCCCAGGTTTATTTTGGGGCACAGTGTGAGACGGCCAGGGGTGTCCTTGACCGCTACGGCACTATCGTTGCATCACACACCCAATAGAATTCGAAGGGGGTGCCATGGGTTCTGGTGATGCCCCTTAATTCGTCGCCCCAGGTCGTATCGCGAGGCATCAATATTACACCCACGCGGATGCCAAACCCTACTATAGGTGGTATTTCCATCTCAGGTCGGGTCCCGATGGAACGAGATGAACTAGGTAGATGGGTATTGGCACTTCTGCCCGCCCAGGATACCATGTACTTGCGTCCAACGCCTCGTTGTATCATGTAATTAGGGCCTACCCCTATCCCTATGGTATCTTTGGTGGCTTTATATACCTACTTAACTACCTATTCATAGCTGTAGAGCAAGCCCTCCCCCTTCGTGCGTGTTACGCATTAAAAAGACCGGTACCTAGATAGTCAAGGTTGTCCAGCTCCAGGCCCACAGTCTCCCGGCCGGCTTTTCTGTACCATAGATGCAACTCCCGGTGGCGCAGTGCTATCTAGAAATCATGCATACCTGCGTCGTAGTGTTTAGCTTACTTAGCCATGTAGGCAAGGCTCACTTACGTAAACTGGGATAAACCTTTTGCCTGGTATTGAGGCTCGTTAGCTCACAATACTCCGTACTTCTTGCGCGAATTGCCAAGTGCGCATCAAGTAGCTTCTTAAAGTTCGGGGCGGCGTCGTACTTAGAGCGCGCAACGCCTCTGATCATTATTGGAGGATATGCGGTAACATTCTCATCGTCCTGGGGGAGGGATAAGCTATGAATACGATGTAACAAGCCCCTTTGGCAGGGCAGGGACAGGTTTAGGTCCTTCGCTAGGTATATAGCCAGATCAGCCCATGAAGGTGGGTTTGAAGCCCTTGGTGCGGCGACAAGTGTTCATCTCTCTTCCAAACGCAGACACCCCCGACACAATATCAACCGATTTTCTTCGTACTTCCATTCAGACAGCACCCTACTGAACATGTTGAAAACCTTCCTCTCAGGTCCTTTGCCCATACTGCGTCCCAGGCTTTCACCCACCTTGAGAATTTTGGTCTCAAATAGCAGTATACGTCAAGCTCGCTCTTATCAATCATCGAGACCAATCTATTCACCCGGGGCGAGTGTCGTAACAAGAGAGCGGTCCCTATCTTTGCCCGGCAGCGAAGATTGGACGCCAGCCCAACAATCTGGAGACCGCATCAACAATATCGACAAGTTCATCCAAGTGTTGGCGCCGGCATTCCTCGGCGACCCACTCTATACATGGTTCCTCAAGGACTTTCCCATGTCCGAGCATAAGGCGCTACTCCGGAAGCTCTTTAGCGCACTCTTGAGGCAGGCCTCGCTAAACAATGGCGTGTTCCTCGAAGCGGGAGGCTTTGGCAGTTGCGGCCTTCTGATGCCGCCGGGATCCCGGCTCGAGAACCCCTGGACGATGCTGCAAGCAGGGCTGGTTCCCGCCCTCTGGGCCTTGGGACCGGGCACTTTCAAGGTACGGTTGTGGCTGGTTTCTTGGCTCGTCTTTCATGGTTCCGGTGACTCACATGCCACTGCACAGCGCCTCATAATCGACTTTGCCGGGGATGTGGAATCAATATTCAAGAAGGGGTTGACGAAAGAGGAGCATGCGAACCATTGGTACGGGGCTTTCATGGGTACGGCGATAGACCGACGGGGACAGGGCCTAGGAACCTCGATATTCTCGCACATGCAACAACGGGCTAGAAGCGATGGCAGACCGCTCTGTTTCGAAGCGGGGACAACACGGAATCGCGATCTCTATCTAAGGCATGGAAGCAAGATTGTAGGTGAATTCGTAGTAGGGAAGGGTCAGGTAGGTCCTGATGGAATGCCAAAAAGGCATGGCGAAGGAATTACAATCTGGCCGATGGTTTGGCGACCTGAGTAGACTATGGGTGGTGCATGATTACTCCAATATACATACTTCGAGCACAGAGATTGGATGCCGTCTTCTCTCTCTTTGATATCAGACAAGCACTGAGCAAAGCCACCTATTAAGCTGCAGTGGCGCTCAAAAAACCTGCATCATAACGCGACTTCGCCACCAGTGTAGATAATTATTTAGAAATTGTAGCAGAACCGTATTGTATATAGATATCCAACTATACCGCCCAGGATTTATGTGTCACGACCCGACGATGACCCCTCCTGGAGCTCCTTTAAACCGTAATCCGTCACTAGCTCTGTGCGCAGCGGGATGTTCTGTTCGAACAGACATAGCAAGAACGCAAGACCAGAAAAAGCAATGCACACGAGGAAAGTCCTCTGAATCGCCAATCGATAGACAACCACGATATCGGTCTGGTCCGCCAGGGAGCTGAACGAGCGCACGAAGGCGGCGGACGCGTGCTCGTACGCGCCACCGTCCACCAGCAGGGCCGCGGCCTCGGGATTGGCGATCTTCCCCGCGGCGACTAGTTCATTGACGCGGTGGGCGAAGACGGCCGCGGGGATCGCGACGCCCCAGATGCCGCCCAGCGTGCGGACGAAGTTCCACGAGCCCGTCGCGAGCGCCTGGTCGGCCTCGGACACGGGCGCCTGGAAGGCCGGGAGCTGCGTGCTCAGGAGCAGGCCCCCGCCGACGGGGCCGACAAACATGTACCCCACCCACTCGCCGGTCGGGGTGTGCTCGTCGAGCCTCGTGAAGAGGCCCAGGCCGATGTTGAAGAGCGCGAAGCCTACGAGGTGTATGGGCTTGAATTTGCCCCATTTAGTCAGGGCCCAGGCCGCAAGGGAAGCCGTCGGGACGCTGAGAAGAGTGACTGGGATTACGTTGACCCCTGCCTTGGTCGGCGAGTCCAATTGAACGGCCTGGAAGTATACGGGGAGGAAGAAGATGACCCAGTAGGCCGCGGCACTGTACAGGAAGGTATTGATGGCGATGATAACCGAAGTGCGGTTCATGAAGAGACGCGGAGGCATCACGGGCTCGGCGGGCGCGAAGCGGCTGGCTTCGAACGCGGCGAAGATAAAATACGAGGCAAAACCTAGCAGCAATGGCACGAGGGTGTTCCATGAGGACCAAGGGTGTCGGGTGCCCGCGTAGGCCAGCGCGATGAGCATCGAGGTAGTCCCGGCGACCAGGATCGCATTCCCGAGGAAGTCGATGCGTTTCAGCCGTTGAAATACAGAGGCATCTCGGCGATGGTGTACTTGCAGGCAGAAGAACATGACGACCAGCGACACCGCCCCGATCGGCAGGTTGATGTAAAAGCACCAGCGCCAGGTCGTGTGGTCGACGAGGAGGCCGCCAACTAGGGCCCCGAGAGTCGTGCCGATGCTGTAAATGAGCAGGATGATAGCAATATAGTTGCCTCGATAGCGGAGCGGAACTAGATCAGAAATAATCGTATCTGGGTCCCATCTGTTAGTCATGGCCCGCGTCCCACGTGGAGCGACGGCGTACCGTATCCCTGAATGATTCCACCCGATCCGATTCCCTGCACGGTACGGCCGGCGATTAGAGCTGCCCCGGTGGTCGCGCCGCCGCAGATGCCGCTTCCCAGCGTATAAATGGAGATGACGCTCAAGATCATCCATCGTCGACCGAAAAGATTTGACAATTGACCGAGTAAAGGCTGGAAGGCAGCGCTGGCGAGGAAGAAGGCGTTGGTCAGCCAAACCCAGTCGTCCCCAAGGGGTATTTCGGCGAGAATGTATGGCGCTGCTGTCGTAATGATGGTACTGTGAGTAGAGATGAGCACGTCGATGTGAGGAAAACCGAGATGGATATTCGACCTACTTCTCTAAGGCCGCGAGTAGAAGCATGACGCCAAGCCCGACGATAATGGCCCAGAAACCAAAGCTGCGCTGGACTGCGCTGAAAGATTGACCCTCTTCCAGGAGTTTGGGGCTCTCATCTTGACACCTCGTTATTCTTTCATCGGCGGCTTCCCTCGCAGAAAGGGTTTCCGATATGCCAGAAATCGACTCGGCCATTGCGTAGTTGCGTATAGAATAAAACAAAGCCGAAGCTCATGCTAACTGCCAACGAGCCTATACTCCATAGGTATTCAAGCATATGCAAGCTTGTGGGTCGCCGGCAGAGGCGCCTGGATCGGTATTTCGAGGGGCCGCCAAGGTCTTGGGTATGCAGTTTGCCACGATATATTTAGAATAGCCTGCCGAAGCCTAGTGACATTTGAGTAAGCTCTCACCGTCCACCTGTCGAAATTGATACTGTTGCATTCAAATTTCGGCTTATTCATGGAAATGGCTGGGTTCGTCCCATCATGCCCCTCCGCACATATACGCATGATTATGGCATCCCGCGAACCGGGTCACGATCTATCAAACTTAACCATCTGTTCCTCAAAATTTGGCACATCTTTTACTCTCAGTGGCATTGCCCAACCGGCGCAATGTCCGGGCTGCCCCCCGGGACTGTGGGAGATGCCGTCGGTGTACTCATATACACCTTCATCTGCCTTATGACCGACCTCCTCCTGATATGGTTGCTGTGGGTTCATCGGGAACGGTTCGGCTGTGAGCGCCCCCCTCCGCATTTTGATAGAGGAAGGCTTTCCGGGCCCTCCGACTCTGTGTTGATTGTCGCTGAGAGCGCCTTGACTAACCTCAAGCCTCTGAGCAGATGTTGCTCTGATCGCGTACTTCGTGGCGCTATGCGTCGTCAGTAGTATTATTCAGCAAATATACCAATACACGTAAGACAAGACTTGCATGCACTCTTATCGCGGCTAAGAGGCAACACCTCGCCTCCACTCCCGAACGCTAATATGAATCCCTCAACTACAGGAACTATAGCGATGTGATGTGGACGCGGTACTACTACATCAAGGCCAACTACCCCAATGCAGAGGTCATCTTCAAGAATGGCAATTCTGGGCTTTCCCTTGCCTTGTCCAACCTACGTAAGCTCAGCAATAACCCCAACAAGCCCCGCCGGCAGTGGCCGATATGCAAAACGGAATTGTGTTTAAGCTAACGTTGAGAAAGGCTTTTACTGCTACATCATCGAGTGCACCTATCTTTTCGCATAGTGAGCAACCCGACGTCTAAGACTGGAACCAGGTCTCATTCAATTGTTGTCGTCACTAACACGGTCATTCCGCTCAGCACTCTATACATCACATTGTCCATTTACGGGGTCTGGGCTTTGCATCGCCGTGTCGAGCGCGCCTATGTTATACTTAGCAAGATACTGCCCCCGGTTTTGACCGCAATTACGATCGGTCTCGAATACACGCCCGCCGTGCAAAGCAGCTGGGTTGCATATATGTTCGTCGCCAATGTCCAGGCCGTCGCTTCGTGCATATTCAGCATCGGCTTGATCGCCGCGATTCTGTGGAAGTATGTCGATACCAAGAGACTGTGGAAGAATATCAGGACGGGCCCGATGCTCGATGGCGCTTCCGTCAGCTGGAAGTCCTGGATATTGAGAAGACGACGCGGCAAGAACCCGAGTTCCTCATCCGACCAGTCGTCTGGGAAGTGGGATCATGTGCCGAGATCCTTGTTGGACAACAACTGGCTGGTCATGCGGCTGTCAATTGCTATTGTTTTTATCACGTAAGTAATTGGAATGTTTAAGCTGTCCTGATGTCATCTTGGTTCCCCTTCTTTCAGTTCGTTGCATATCCCACCGCTTCCTGACTAACATGTGTGTGCCACCTACAGAGGGTTCATTTTGGCCACTTTACTAGTGCACCTACCCACACCCGCTCAAATGGCTCGCGAGATCATGGCCGACGGGCCTGACCTCAGCGTGGCCTCAGCAAAGGCCAGTATCATCGGCTATATATATGGGGTGTTACCCGGACTAGCCATTCCAATAGTCTTCGGTCTCACAAAGCCTTTTCGGCAAACCCTGTACAAGACTTTTGTGGCCAAACGTTGCCGTACGACGCAGAAGAACCGCGAAGAGAACCAAATACAGCCTGCGTGGTTTGATTCCGACTCAAACTCAAACTCCCGCATGATTCCACCACCCGCGCCGGCGCCGGGTACTCCGGAGTATTCCGAGTCCCGGATGTGGAACACGCCAGGTGGTCACCCAGCTACTCCTGGACAGAATTGGAATGCAAGGACGAACATGAACTTCCCAACAGACTTGAACGCGGAGAATTCGTACGAGCTGGGTGGAGGCACAAGCCAGCATCAAAAACCCGTGTTAGCGGCCACGAGGGATCCCAGGACAAGGCCAAAGTCCTTGGACTCGACGACGAGTTTCGATTCACTTATTCAATGGCCCCAGGACGGGTAGAATGCATGAAATATACTAAGAATACCTAGACGGAAGTCCGGAATTGAAGGAGTTAGGTCGGCCCTAATGATCATGATGTACTGTTTAAGCAAGCGGTTTCAATTCACAAAACGAAAAGTTATTACAAAACGAAAAGTTATTACAAACTCGAAAAATATTTTCAATTCCGCCTGCAGTGCTGAGAACCTACCCATTTTGTCCTGCTTAAATGTTATGGGATCCGTTTATGATTCGATGGCCTTTCGGGCGCCGCCCGGCGATGTGGGCGGGTAATTACAGTCTTATGGCCTCCCTTACCCAAGCTCCTAACAATGCCAACTTCCCAACCGATTCCGCGTCGACGTTCTCGATTTAACCCGTCTCGTATGTGCGCTGCTCTACCAGATTCCCGTTCATAATTTTTATGCGCAATTAGGCTTGTAGTTCTGGTCGGTGCGCAAATTATCCGCGTACTCGAGTTAGACAGGGGAACCCGAGCGAAGATCGCTGGAGGCTATAGGATACTTCACATACTTAAAATCTTCGACGGTTCGCAATTCACTTGTGCTTATTGCCTACTTTAACCCCCCAACTGGTCCGGCCCTTCGAGACGATAACGAAGTTATTGAATATGATCTGGAACCGCGCTATCGCGATCACGATAAAGCCGGGGGACATCACGTCTGCCACGCGGACGAGCAGCCGATCGCACCCATTGGCGGCGAGGGCCTTTCCCTGCCTTCCAAGACGGAGGGGTAACCCAACTAGCAATCGGGTTAGGGGCAGATTCCGGACGGGGGATACGAGTGACGGTAGAGAGAATGATGCTATAGAAAGGGACTCTAAGGTCTTGAGAGCGTCGAGCTCTCTCAAGCTGGCATTTCACCATTTTCTTGGCTCAGATGTAATCATGCAGACCATAGAGGCATAGTCAGAACCTATCAATCCATTCGGACAGCGGTTATTTGATCATCTCATCTCACATCAATACTGATACACTGAAGAGATATACTCGCCCTTAGCGTTGGTCTTAGGCAGTGGAAGACATCTTAGACGGGCGGCCAAAGTGTGAGTCTCGACTGTCCCTGATGAAAGTGACGGCTGTCCAAGCCCTGCTCGCTGCCCATTCATCGCTTGCGGTCACCTCACGGCAATCCACCTGGGAGCTCTTTCGGACCGTTTAGAGGAATCTAACAGAAGGAGAATCAAGAAAGCGTGTGGTCGAGGGTGGCGCCGGTCATTTTATTGGGCTCAATATATCAGCAAATAATCTAACCACAACATAATCTCTCACATGGGATTCTTTTCTAGGCCCCAAAGCGTCGGAAAGGCACATATGAGGTGAGTTAGGTAGAAGTACATTATGGGCCCGTCAGTGCTTTGCTCGGGCTCCTATTACGGATTAACCCTTAGGAACCAGAGGGTACAGCACTAGCTGCAACCTACCTAGAGTACATAAGCTAGCAAAGCAGACACTGCTAGCACGGATAGAACTTGGACCTTCATGCAATAATAACAAGTCAATACTGGGACCTCCAACAGCGGAAACTGTGACATAGTCATTGGCTGTGAATAGACTTGAGTCTGCTTCTACTTGGCCTTCGCCACCTAGACGCGCTGACAGAGTTTCTGACCTAATTCCCCGGCCATATTGGGCCCTGCCCGGGATATGTCCCCTGGCGACATTTTCCCTTCCAATCCGCCCCGAACTCTGCCTGGCAGTTTGCGTCTGTGAATACCTGCGGCCCTGGGTTGGGGAGAACAGCGACGATACCGACGAAGCACTACAAGACTTAGACCCAATCCGAGCGTTGTAAACACTCGTGTTCTCTTACCTCTTCTTCTCCGAGGATATCATCACTGAAGCCACGGGCTTTCGTACACAAACTACCAACTCCTGCTTCCTTCGTATTCGGATTGTAGCAATTGCAGATATAGTCACTCCTGGTATAATCAGACAAAGTTTAGATTCATTCAAATCGAGAAACACGCACCAGCCAATACCCTGAGGGATTGCCCAGGTGAATGAGGCCATACTGGCAAGTAGATATACGGTGGGTCGCATATTGTTTGTCAGGTGGTTTTGTCACGGAGTGAATAGATAGACCTGTTCAGCCAGGGAGGTAGAAGGAGGGTAGTAAGGGGCCAACAAGGTAGTCAGATTGATTCCTGAACCTTCCAATCCAAAGGCTTGGGGGGGTTCTATTCCTATATATATCCAAGAAGCCACTATTCTGACCCCATAGGGTCCCTGGGACCTGGCCCGTTACATTGTTCCCTGACATTGTTAGTGTCTTGGTCCCTGCCTCGACAGAGCAGAATGGATCAACACAGAGCGCAGAATATCAAGCAGTTAAGCTTGCACTAGTTATCAGGGAAATGCAAAGAACAATGACAGACAGACAATACATAAATAGAAAACTGCCGTCAGGTGAAGGCCCGAGTAGACGGCTGGAAGTGGGGGCAAACACGGCCGCTTTAGCCGGGAGCTGAGTGCTGCTTCGGTCAATGGCAGAAGATATCCCGACACCGTGCGATACTTCAATCTATTAAATACCCAATCTTTATTGCATCAATTGGCCTAAATGCCACCTAATTATCCGAAATTCTCAGAAGATATTCCTATATGTATGCCTTGGGACTTATGGCGTGGGAGGATCACATATGTGGACGAACCAGGACGAATGCTCCGGCGAGTCGAAACCTCAGTCCAGTCAGCTTGCTAGAGACACAGGGCCAATCACTACGCTCTTATACGCTGCACCATTAGTCTCCGGGGAAAGAAGCCGCTGTGGAGATAAGCTTCCAGTTGAATACGGTAGTCATCGGCACTTCCCGAGAGCTAAAGGACGTTCAGTACAGCCGCGTGAACGCCGCAATCCACGTGGCATCGCAATGCGGCCGACCATCTGGGGTCGGCGATTTCACCTCAGACCCTAACTCAACTGACTGGTACAGCCGCGTGGTCATCCACTTGGACCACCCTTACATGACCGCAATAACCTCCGCAAACGAACCATCAAACCGTTCTAGATGCTGGTTCACTAACCCCCAATCGGCGATGGTGCAGCGCCGTATCACACAGTGCCTCGACACGGTGGGCATGCTACGGTGCCAGAAGGAATGAGACATAGCAATTTGGGGCGACTATCAGGTGGTTTAGTTTCCAGGGCGAGGT
Organism: Xylaria palmicola; assembly: GCA_022385595.1. NCBI lineage: Eukaryota > Fungi > Ascomycota > Sordariomycetes > Xylariales > Xylariaceae > Xylaria > Xylaria palmicola. The sequence continues at coordinate 187,108 of MU281369.1, read as the reverse complement.
TGGTATGTTATAGGCAACAGCTAAGTCGAAGCATAGGAATAAGGGGTCAATAGCATTGGTCGCTAGGCTTCACTCAACAAGTTGGATAGAGGTCTCTAGTTTATATACGAGGGTCACAATGACCCACAGCGACCACGATCCCTAAAGGGGCTCTGTTGCAGTGCGTTCTGCAATGGAACAGTGGTGTACCCAGGATTTGGCAATCCCTCGTTTCCTCCAACCTTACTCATCAGTACCATGCTGCCGAATCATAGCCAAATATTACTTGATGTGCGGTACCTCCACTCTGCGTCTTGTTGTCAAAGTCGTGGCCATACCATCTAAAGCCTTGGATGACTCCTGTCGGCTTAGGCGCCACGCGCATGAACATTGTAGACTTACTCTTGGTAAATTTGATTTGTATCTGGAAGGCGTCGTGAGAGGATTCTCGCGCAAAGCATAGAGTTTACAGACGTTGCTCCTATCTATGACAAGGTCAGTCTGGAAGTTGGGTTTCTTGAAGAGGGCGGGGAACAAGGGTTCAAGCGGAAAGCGGGGGTTGCGCGCTGCGTTTTAATCAATGTATACCAAACCGCAATCGGGTATCAATTTAAGGCATTAATGGGAAACCAAAAGAGAGAGTACGAGTGCGTATATCAAAAAGCAAGAATACTATCTAAACCATTAGGGAAAGTAATGAATATTGGATGCAGCACCCCCTTTTCAATCGTCCATACACCCCTTATTGGCCGGCACTACCCTGGAATGCCCCGCACTACTTCGCCACCGTATGTCTCCAGCTACATGTATAATGCGAATAACATCTGACAGCCCTGGTTGAGGCGACTTCTGCTTATGCGAGAATTCCCGTGTTACAAACCTGGATCAGTGCATGGACAAGCGTTCGGTCCATGCATATTCTATGCAGAAGTGACATTGTTGGTAAGACAGGTGAGGGGAAGAGGATGGGGTAGTAAAAGCCGCGGTTTAGAAAGAGTAGTGAGTAATCATATTAAGACGTTAGGAATGAATCACTCATCATAAGCTGTCATACTCAACGGTATGATGAGAAGCGATAAACTTGCCTCTAGCTTGCAAATTAAATCTGCCTTATCTTCAACATTCAACTACTATACTTGACCACTCACAAATGCCTGCGCAATTTCCCATGGCCTCCACGGATAGCCCAACCAAAGACGAGCTATCGTTTACTACGTTTTTCAACATAATCGATGGAAAGCTCATCCAAGCTAGCTCTGGGGAAACCCGTACTACTCGCAATCCTGCGACTTTGGAGGACAATCCAGCATTTCCCGCCAGCTCTGTCGAAGACGTCAACAGAGCAGTTACGGCAGCTCAAAGGGCGGCAAAATCGGTGAGTGTGAAGGAAGTGATTTGCACTGTCCCGCAAGAGACCAGCTCTATGCTCTTGATTCATAAGCGATCTGTCAGTGCTTAGAGCTATTGAATGTTAATCACCTATGTTGCAGTGGGCCGCACTACCATGGAAACATCGTCAAGAAGCTGTGGCAAGATTCGCCGATGCGCTTGAGGCTCACACAGAAGGGTTCTCCAATATGCTTGTCAGAGAGCAAGGCAAGACAGTAAGCCAGACGTCATGGTACGCGCTTCATTCGAGAATCTGCCTTGCTAATGTCGGAACTTACACTAGAGTAACGAGGCTCGGGGTGAGATCTATTTGACCGTGCAATTTCTCCGTGGCACCTCTGTTCTTAGTCTACCTGAAGAAGAGGTAATTCACGACGACGCACAGCGCATGGTCATCAAGCGGTACACGCCTCTGGGCGTTGCCGTCGGTATTGTACCGTGGAACTACCCAGTATTTCTGGCCTGCCAAAGAATCGGACAAGCTTTAGTCACCGGGAATACGATGATTCTAAAGCCATCCCCTTTCGCACCTTACTGTAACCTCAAGGGTAAGCAGCTATTTCTTTCTTGTTTTCTCCCACCGTCACCCTTCTTTGGTTCTAGTAGCGTTGGGCGACGGAGGGACTCCAACTAGCTAACTCCATCTCAGTAAGCACTGCACAGTTGCTCGTTCCAGAAGCGTGGCCTTGTTATCAGGAGCTCTAAAACGCCTAACCAAGTATCACGGGACCACCTACTAAACTATCACAGCTAGCAGAGCTTGGCTTGCAATTCTTCCCTCCCGGGGTATTACAATCATTGAGCGGAGAAGCCGATCTGGGGCCAATGCTAACGGACCATCCCGGCGTCAATGTAATCACGTTTGCCGGATCCATCGAAACAGGCAAGAAAATCATGGAAGCTTGTAGTAAAACCATGAAACGGGTTATCTTGGAGCTGGGAGGCAACGATCCAGCTATCGTTTGCGCCGATGTTGACATCGCGACTGTTGCACCGACAATTGCGTACCTAGCTTTTGCTAATTCCGGACAGATCTGTAACCTACCCAAACGCGTCTATGTACATGAGTCGATATACGACCTCTTTATCACTGCTATGACTGGATATGTCAACAACCTCAAGTTGACAACAGATCAGGCAGTCGCTATCGGTCCGGTATCTAATGAGCGTCAATTTGAAAGTATGAAGAGCCTACTGGCAGACACAGAGGCAAATAACCTTGCCATAGCTGCTGGGAGCACCCAACCACCGCCCAATAAAGGAGGATATTATTTACTGCCCACTCTTGTTGACAATCCGCCGGATACTGCCAGGGTTGTAGTAGAGGAACCATTCGGTATTTCGGTCCAGTTTTCTTACACTCACTGGCTGCTGAAGTAGCTGATCATTGTCTAGGTCCCATACTTCCCGTGATGAAATGGTCAGATGAATCTGAGGTCATTCAACGGGCCAATAACTCTGAATATGGCCTAGGAGCATCTATATGGTCTAAGGATACTGCACGAGCCGGCCGTATTGCTCGAGAATTACAAGCTGGCTGTGTCTGGATCAATGCGCATGCACAACTAGACTCCAAGGTCCCCTTTGGGGGGTATAAACAGAGCGGTATTGGTATAGAAGGCGGCCTGGAGGGCTTGAAGGGTTATTGTAATGTGCAAGCGATCTGGTTAAAGCTAGACTAACAAAGTCGGGGCGAATGGCGCCTTTGGCAAGCCATGTGAGGTAGCTGATACACCCACAAGACACTACAAGACACAGGGTGCCGTTATAATAAATGATATATATATTGGTATCGTAGAGTATCAAAGCGAGGTAGGGTGGGAGACGGTGAGCGTGTCTTGTAATAATCAACTACATAAAGATGTTGGTGAAATTGCATGAAATGGAATGCTACCCTCCGTGGCAAACAGTGTAGTGAACCAGCACGAGTAGGAGGGTAGATAACTGATGGGACGATCCACCATGGCGCAGCCCATGAGTGACCAGAGACTATCGGAGGAAGATGCATGAAGGCATCAAATCATTTCATCTCATTGTACATTGATAGCCTTGTACTTTGGTGAACCGACATGCACCCTCGTTGTTTGGTGGGATGGCCGCTCGAAAAAGGGCACTGTTACAAACCAACAGACATAGCAGCCGAGTCCCTAATGCAGACGGGGCATCGTGCAGACTAACAAACACCTCTGCATTCTCACCGCCAGTTTCCAGAACAGTGTCTTGTTGCCGCTGGCTTGGAGGGGTGTATCTTGCATCCTCCGGACCCGGGCTATCAGGAGTGTTCACAGTCATACTGGTGCAACAGCGCCAAGTTACGCTGGGCGTGTATCGTGCAGCCGCGGGAACACCATCTACAGCCTGCGCCGCGGCTTCGCCTGCGACAGCGGCGCGGCGTATCGCGTCGTGCTCGCCGACGGGCGTGTGATCACCGCGGACGCGGCCGGCGACCACCGGGACCTGTTCTGCGCGCTCAAGGGCGGCGGCAACAACTTCGGCATCGTCGCCGAGTTCGCCATGGAGACCATGTCGAGCAGGCCGGTTTGGGGCGGCCTCGCGGTGCACACCATGGAGGTGCCGCCCGCGGCCGCCGGGGCCCTCGCGGACTACACTGCGCGCGCGTCCGAGGACCGCGACAGCACGCTGAACCTGATCGTGTGCCACGTCCCTCGCATCGGCGGGGCCGCCGTGGTGTCGGCCTGCACCAACGTGGCCGGAGTTTGCTCGGTTCGCGGAGATGCTCAGGGTGACGGACAACCAGTACTCACTTACACCTCACTGCCGACGAATTACTAGTAAGCCGTAACCCACCGTCCGGAGCTAGTCCGGTAGCCCGTCTTGTGTGACGACACTTGTACAGCAATGTCTAGTACACCCTGTGCTTCAAGAACGACGTCTTCATCATCACTAAAGTGACGGAGCTGTACCGCTCGCTAACTAAGTAGGTGGAAGAAAAGGTGGCCGACGGGGATTTTGATACACACTGCTCGTTCCAGCCGGTCCCGCGCGACTGCGCCCAGTGCTCCGTCGCGGCCGGGGCAACATGCTCGGCCTGGAGAACTACCCGCACGACGCGATCCTGCTGCAGGCCAACGTCAACGTCCGGTCGCCGGAGCTAGCGGGATGGGCCCGCTCGCTGGTTCGCGGGCTGGTCCGGGGCGTCCGCGACTTCGCCGCGACGGTGGCGGGTGGCGTCTGCCCCTGCGAACCCCGAATAGCCGGTGCTGGAGAGCTACGGCGGGGACAACCTTGACAAGATGAGGAAGGCGTCTGCCAAGTACGATCCGAATGGCGTCTTTCAAAAGCTGTGCCCGAGAGGCTTTAAACTTGCGAATCGCGAGGTGTGAGCGGATATAATTAGGGCTATTTATTTATGATTGTCCGTTTATTTGTATAGAAGAGAAGAGAAGTATGTAGCTGGGCCAAGAATTTTTATGACCAACGGATGGGTTTGGAGTAATGTGATAGGGTTAAAAGCATATAAACTTACAAGGTTTAGATCCTATCCGATCGCGATCATGGGCCATACCGTCTCTAAATTACCGGTGATCATGCTAGCAGCATTTAGAGTGGCCGGGGTCAGCCAACCAGACGCGTGATATCACCTATACGATTCAACAAATTAGGAAGGCGAATGATGGTCAACCCCCTATTATATCAAATACCACCTAGGTATACTTATATAACCTCGTGACGTCGTAATAATGACCATGGCAGGTTTTCCTATCCGAAGGCTTTGTCTCTCGCCGTTCTTTCGTTCAAAATAAAACAAAAAAGCGACAAAAAAAATAGAGGTATAGTGAGGCGGCCGCTCCGACGTCTCGCAAATAATGCAGCCCTTCTACTTCGTCGCCGGGCTCCTAGCCGCCTCGGCAGCGCCGGCCCTCGCGGCGCCCGCTGCAGCAGTCGCGGCGCGCAGCGGCTCCGCCGGCTGCGGCAAGACGCACCTGCTCGCCGGCCTCACGACGTACCACGGGCTGAAGAGCAGCGGGCGCGACCGGAAATACTCGGTCCACCTGCCGGGCGGCTACGACAAGTCCAGGCCGTACCCCGTCGTCCTCGGCTTCCACGGGTCAAGCAGCGTCGGCCTCTTCTTCGAGGTCGACACCAAGATGAGCGAGAGCCGCTTCAGTAGCAGCGTACGTCCCCCCCCCCTTCTTCTTTAGAAATGTGCAAAGGTATTCGGGTATGCATACTAATACTAACGGTTCCTCTGTATAGAAGATAATGGTTTACCCGGACGGCGTCGGGGTGAGGCCTTTTTTAGTTCCTCGCGCAGGGACATTCGAGGACGATGGATGAAGACTGACTCCCGACTACCTAGGGTGCATGGGCTGGAGCGAATTACTCCGAGGTCTCCGTCGCCGAAGACCTCCAATTTGTCAGTGACTTGCTAGCCGAGCTACGGACCGAGTACTGCGTCGACGACGCTCGCATTTACGCGACTGGGTTCGTGGTGCCTTCTTTTCTATTTTCTCCTGTCATCTTTTCCCCCAGTTTTTTTTTTTCATCGTCATGTAGCGCGAGGGAGTCAGTCGCCGTCCCAACTGCGGGAAAGCAATCTGGCCAAAGAAACTAACTTCATCGCCACAGCGTCTCCAACGGCGGTGGTTTCGTCAACACCATCGCGTGTAGCCCCGTGGGCGGCGAGTTCGCGGCCTTCGCGCCGGCTTCGGGGTCCTACTACACGGACAACGCGGGCGTGACGGGCGGGTGCAGCCCGGCGCGCAGCCCGCTGCCCCTGCTCGAGATCCACGGCGGCAGCGACGGAAGCGTGCATTACGAGGGCGGCGAGGGCGAGGGTGGCGTCGAGCCCGCGATCCAGACGTGGCTGGAGTGGTGGGCGGAGAGGAACGGCTGCGCCTCGTCCGAGGTCGAGGATAGCTTCGGCGGCGACGTGCACCACACCACGTGGACGTGTGGCAACGACGGCGTCGAGGGCGCACTCCAGCATTGGAAGGTTGATGACATGGGTATGTTCTCTTTTTTTCTAACTTATCTCTAGCTACTATTACCTGAGATCTCCCGTGGATCATACTCGCTGACATGACATTAATTGTCAGGGCACTGCTGGGCGTCGACTGAGATCAACTTCTCTCAGCTTTCCGTCCCTCAGGGCCCGACGCACATCCAAGCGTCGCAGATTATCATGGACTTTTTCGACCGGTTCACGAAGCCGTAGTGTTTCGCTCACTTCAGAGGGGGCGTATTGTCTAACGGTCGAGAGGAAAATCTTGATAGATCTAATACCGATACAGGGCAGTACTTGCGTGCACAGTGTCAATTATAGCAGTATTTTTCTTACTACTACCTATCAGAAGTTGTGCCATGTGTCGCCGTGTGTGATGTCGAACAAAGTCATCTGATTGACGGACTCAAGCGCGAGTCCGCACGATAGCCGCGACTGCAGCGCCTCTCTGTCTCACACTCGTCGTATCACCTGCTTTACCAACAACGCCAAAGGTGTCTCGCTTGATCCGCCAGGTGGCTGTCGCATACCATTTCGATTCCTGGGTTTGGGTGCCGTGAATGATGACCATTGCAGGGAATCTGATAATTTGTCTGCTCTTTGTCGCTTTGGGGCTATGACGTGGGACGTACTCAAACTATCGATTCCTCGTGCAACGAGGGCAACCCTCTGAATGCGACACGACACACGGAGCGGCGCGGGAATATTGATATGACAGGTTCCAGCTCAGTAACCCCCGTTCTAATACATCCACAGTCCGCTGCCCCTTCCGACTTGTGAGCAAGAGGAAACCATGCTGTTTAGAGAAGAAGAAAAAAGGAGTAGCGTATTTCCCTGCGGGCTATCTGATATAGGAGTCTAGGAGTATCTAGGTAGTTTACATGTAGCCTTCTAGAGGCGGGTGCTTACTTAGTAGGGCGCTCAATGGTCCCCGACATTTCCTACGGGCTCCTGGGCAGTGCTCTGCTGGGCTTGAGGCACATTACGATTATTCGCGAAAAGTTCATCCTCGAACAAGTCCTGAGCAGAAGGCCGATCTTCGGGGAGCCAACGTAAAAGCTTTCTCACAAAGGCAAGCAGCAACTCCTGATCCTTGCCTTCGAGCCGCCTCTCGCGCGTCTCGAGCGATTGGTTCGGGATCGGCGTCGCCGCAATCCAATTGCCTACGCAGCCCCCCAGGTAAGTGTGAGTAAAATGGCAGGAGACTCGTGGATAGTGACAAGACTTACCCTCCGCATCCCAGTATTGGCGGCACTTCTCGCTTCGTTCCAGGAATTCTTTCGGCGGGGGGCCCATGAGAGAAACCATCTCGGCAAGGTGCTGCTCGTCATCAAGGAGGCCGCCCTTCACCGCACGGAACAGCCGACCACCTTCGAATAGATCCCAGACCTGTTATACAGCCCCGTGTCAGCTCATTGCGCGACGGGAGGAACGTTAGGTGCTTACGAACCATGACCCCGACAGACCACATATCTATCTTGGAATCCCATTCCATGCCCATGATGATCTCTGGCGCGCGATAAACGCCGGGCATCACGTCGCCGGAGAACCGGTCTCCTAGCCTCGCGGCACCAAAGTCGGAAATAACGAGCGTGCCATAGGTAATAGGCATTGGTCGAGAAAGGTAGATGATGCGATCTTGGAGAACCTTGCGGGCAGATGGGGTCTCAAGCTCACTTTGCTCGAGGTGTGGAAATATTGAGTCATCGTGGATTCCCATCAGGATATTATTAGGTGACAAATCTGGATTACTGGTTAGTAGTGAAGCGGCCTGGGGACGTGGTGAACACGAATAGGCAATACGCCACTACAGGCGTGTTGGCCTATAACAAGCTGTGTGAGATGAGTAAAAGGGGGCTCCGTGAGATTCGAGACACGTGTGTTGCAAAGAGGAGATCTGCTAGAAATTCTTTGAATAACTAGTCATTCCCTCAAGTGATCACGACTGGATTCTACTCCCTTTATATGTGCACTGCCTGATTGAATGAAACATTGAAAACATAGTTACCCGTATGTACAACGCCGGCCTGGTGCAAGAAATCCAGAATAATAAGAATTAATCGCAAGGTTTGCGTTAGCACGGGTTGGGGTAATCCCTTTTCGGGAAATAGGGTTCGAAATTTGCTGAAGCTCATGCCCAATGGGTTCAAGAGCAGGCATTGATGCGTTCCGTGCGGCCCGGTGATCTGGAAGTTATCCAATACCAGACGTAGCAATTCCTTTCCAGGGTGCTGCTCAGCGTCGATGGTTTGGAGGTACCGGGAAACGGCGACCTCATTGTTTACAGTTGTCGCACCTTGGTCTCTGATGCATATCTTGAGAGCCAAGAGAGATTCTTCTCTGGTCCAACGCCGTTAGTATAGAACAAATGAGAGCAAGGCGTTTTGGGGTATATGCTTACTCAAGGTCCCTGCAAAGTCATATGGTGGACGCTGTACCATATCCGAGCTTGGTGACGACCTGGTATCGGGACTTGAACACCTCGCCCAGTCGCACAGGGTAAAATCGGTCTGCGTGGTAGTCCGGGATAGTCTCCTCTTCGATCGGCTCCGACACGGAGAGCTTCTCAAAGACGTCTGGAAAAGTACGGGGAATAGCCGTTCTGGTCACTGCGGAGACAGTTAACCACACTCGGCCAGAAAACACGGGATTCCTGGAAGTCAGATGACTTCGGCAGCGGATACGGAGTGTGCAGAGCCCAGCTGTTCTTGTCCTAGATGCCAGCAACAGCAGTGGCCTTGGCGGTGGCATCACGATGTTGTGTCGACCAGGAGATTGTTGGTGACACCCACCCTACCTCCCGTACATACATGGAGGGTACTTACATGTAGGTACCTAAAGGTAGGGGCTCCCTAGTAAAACGCGCCGCGAGCTGTCAGGTAAAGCCCCACTGGAGCTTGATTGGCTGTGCTAACTCTGAGACACTCGACACACTAAAATATGCACCCCAGCACAAGCCCAAAACGGCGCTTCGGGCTGGCTCTGATTGGACTGAGCCGGTGTCTTGGCGCTAAGACTGGATCTGTGTTCCAAGTCTCAGCGCTTGTTCGGAAGGCAGTCGTCATCGGCGTTGGGTCTCTGATTAGGTACCTAGTCTGATTAGTGTCGTGAGTTGTCGGTCTTGACCGCTCAAAAATGCATACGACGGGTACGAGAAAGAAAGAGAGAAAGAATGGCAGATGCCGAGTAAAGGGGGTGTGGTGTCGAGGGCGGAAATCACATCACGCGCATCATGGTGGTCAGGCTCGAAGCAAGCGAAATACATAGCCACGGTCAGGGTAGGGTTCCGAGACGGTTCCGCGTGAAAATGCTACCCGTCCATGTTACAGTCTCCAGGCAGATGGACATGCAGAGATGCCCGTGAGAATCATTGCCCACATGTACCTACATAACCTGACCTGCGGTAGGTACACCCTAACTACATGATTGACTCATCGATCCATGCGCCCCCATCATCTATCTGAGCAGCTCGCTCTCTGGCAGGGACTGGCTCTCACACAGTCTTCGTGATAGGTACATCCCGAATGGAGCCGATAGGTCATACAAATAAACAACCTCCTGTTCTTTTGAACTAACTAAGTACTCATCATTGAGATATATGATATCAATGGTAGCCGCAGGCAGGCGTACATAGCACCCATCGATATTATACCGAACAACTACACGCTTAATACACTAACTAGATAGTTAAACTGACTATTTTGGTATTCCGGTCCACTCCAGATGCTACATACTATCTACTTAAAGTATCTACTGCATACATCTGGTACCAAGCCGCACCCAGCTCGCGGCCCTAGTTCGCGCGGCCAAGTTACCCTGAGCCCACCACCGCGCGTGCAGGTAGCGGTTATTCGTCGCATGCAAGCGATCCTAGCTACATAGATTTAGCTGTTGTACCTGAGGGTTACCTAGGTAGCATCTGCCGCCCAACCTTCCATCTCATCCTCCCATTCAATCATTCCGTTTCTCTTCCTTTCTGAAACCCCCATTTCCCTAATTCTCATTCCTTTTCTCTAGTTTTGACGTTATTTTTCATCTTGATACCCCCCTTTCATTGTGTCTCTCGGATTCGGGCGTGTGCTTCGTTTTTGACCTCGATCCCTCGATCAACACCCCCAGTTTCCGAAAAAGGACATCTGTAACGCTAAAGACGGGGCCAGCGCGGGCGCTCCCGCAGCCGACGACGACGAAGGTGCGAAACTAGATACACGTCGGTGGCCCGGGAAAGGATAGGATATTTTCGATATCGTGGTGGAAGGAGACGCAACGTAGCAGATCAAGACCATGCGGTCCGGCATAATACTCCTCGCGGCCTTGAGTGGCACGCATGCCGCATGGCTGCGGTGGTCGGTCAACCACGAGGCAGTCTGGGCTCCCAGGGAAACAGGTCATGCCGCGGACAACAACCAGATCGGGTGGACGCCGATACCCACGCCTGCGCCCGGCGTGCGGCGCGACGGCGAGGTTGTGATAGATATGCTCAAACGCCAGACATCGAAAACGAATTGGACGAATTCCGAGACATGCGGTTGGTTCTCGGGAATCTCGTGTAAGTGACCCTTCTTCCGCCATTTCGCAGCATGCCGATTTACGCGAGAGACGAGAATGACCAAGACTGATTCCCACCCAGCCTCTGCCATCATCTGCAACAACGACTTCACCTGCGCGACTAATGCGGACCACGCCGTCGGCTGCGTGTCCGGCACTTTCTCGCCTCTCTATACCGCCTGCCTTGACTTTGCTGCCTTCAAGGCCGGATCATGCGCGAACCTCGATGCCGCTACGGGGTGCTGGTAAGTGTCAACTCTCCCTGCAGCAAGAACTCGGCGCAGCAACGATGCAATACCGCCTATCTCGATTCGATACCCGCTTGTTCTTCGTGAAGAATCTCAGCTAAACATGTCACAGTCAACAAGAGACGGAGCCCGCATGTGGCACGTACATCTGGACGGGCTCGCCGGAGCGCTTCATGTACAAGTGTTTCGAGACGGCGTCCATCATCTCGATCCTAGACGTCCCGCAATTCGTCGTCGACGCCTCTCTCTTCTCCAAGACGCACACGACGCCCACGCCCACGCCCACCACCACACCATCCAAGACAGCTACCGGTGGCGCCGATGGGTCGAATTCCCCGCCCGATAGCACCGGAGGGAGCAATCCAGGCGGGAGCAATCCCGGAGGAGGAGGCGCCCCGGGATCAGGAGCCGCCGATCCCGCTAACGACGGCGGTTCCTCGACGGGAGGTTCCACGACGACGACGACGGGGGGCTCGAACAACACGCCCGCCATCGTCGGCGGCGTAGTGGGCGGCGTCGCCGGCCTGCTCCTGCTGCTCCTCCTGCTGCTGCTCTGCATGCGCCGCAAGGTGAAGGGCAAGCTCGGCCTCGGGTTCACGCGCAACAAGAAGAGCAAGAAGGAGGACAACTCGAGCAAGACGTACCACACCACCAACGTGACCGCCGGGGCCAAGGGACGCACGTCGTCGGGCAGCGAGACCACGACGGCGCGGCAGATGCCGGCGCAGCACCATTACCACGGCCAGGAACAGCATCACTACCACCAGCAGGCAGAGATGCAGCCTCAACAGCTGCACGTGCAGCAGCACCTCCAACAGCAACCGGCGCAATATCAGGGTCCTGCTGGTGGACAGCAACCCGTGTCGATGTCGTATACCATCAACGAAGGTGCTACGCACGTATCACACCCTTCATACTCACATGAGTCCTCGTACACAACGACGCCCCCGGCCGCTTCCACATCGAGAGACCCATCTAGCTTCTTCGCGGGCGGAATAATACCCATCCCCTACAACTCGAGCGACAAGCAGCAAAATCCACAAGCACAAACCCAACCACCACAAGCCCAACAGCAACAGCCGTATTTCCAGCAGCAGCAACCGCCCCAGTCACAATCACAGTTCGTCCAAGGCATAGCAGCAGCGCACATACAACCGCAATTCCAGCAGCAACAACAACAACAGCAGCAGCAGCAGCAGGGGATTCCCGGCCAGCTCCAACCCGTGAACCACATCCACGTATACTACACGCCCCCGGCCCAGCCGTCCTCGTCCTCGTCCCCGCAGGGCCGCGGCAGCGGCAGCGTCGTCGGGCCGCCCGATGCAATCGGCGTCTCCACGCCAGCACACGCCAGCCGCGGCTCGCGCGGAGCCGACGACGACGACGAACGCGACGACGATGGTGGTGGCATCCCCGCGTACTACGGCCACAGCAGGGAGGTGTCGGCCCCGACGACGATGGGCACGGGCACGTCGCGGCGCGGCCGCCGCTCGCCCAGCCCGGACGCCAACGACGACGACGCCGACTGGTTAGCTACGCGCGGGCCCGGGTACAGACAGAGTCTGTGAAATGAAAGAAAAAAAAAAGGAAAAAAGAAAAAAGAAATTGTGCGATTGATTTTTTTTTTTGATCGATGTTCTCTGGCCCTCGTTGTGGCGGTTAGTGACTTCCATACATTGTCGCGTTCTTCGCACGCTTCCGGGACCGACATCTCACGACGCGTGACCAGCCTGTGTCACTCCGGGCCTCGGGCTTTATTCTTGTTTGTTTTCGCCGCGCGCAGAAACATTCAGCGTACCGAAGTCCTCACCTCGCTCCCCCCCCCCCCCAGTGTCTTCGTTCCAAACCAGCGGTATGCCTACGACGTCCCCGATATACATACATACAAAATCCATACAGTTACGGCGTGCGTTGATTGGGACGGCTATTTTTATTTCTCTAGATTATTCCAGTTTTTTTATCTTCATTTTTATTTTCAGCTTTTTTCCTTGCCGTTAAAAAAAAGGAAATGTTACTGCATATATGGCCAAACAGCGAGAGGATACAGCGATTGGATTTATTGGTTTGATAGTCACGTCGTATGCATGTCATATCTGCCCCGTATGGCAAGAGACATGAATGGATAGAGGAGAAGAAGAAGCTAAGTGATAGCGATGGCGGTCCCCCCCGTGCTACCTATCTCAGCAGGTTAGATAGGTTCTCTAGATAGATTGTGTAGGATAGCGTTACCTAAAGCGGAATGCCACAAGATCCCCGACGACGACAAGAGATACCGCTCATGCGTTTAGAACAATGATGACGAATTACGTTTACCGATTCGAGGGAATCGTCATGTCGTGTATGCCGAAACCACGACTAAGGCTGTCCCACTCGGAAGGTATCGCCAATGAGTAAACATATCAATTATCACCAGAATCTCCATACGCCGGATTATATTGGGTTTTTTTTTGCTCCCTGCCGTCATGACTTCTTTATACACGATGCCAATTGCTTCTTTCCACCTCTCAGCGAGCCGGCCTTCATGTACACGAAAATACGAAGCCACCCGTGTCCTTGCGTTTAATGTTCTTATCTTGTAGAAGCTCTGTTCTTATGCTTTATGCACGACGACACTCATGTCGTTTAAAATGCAGATGCACCTCATATCCTCCGAAAACGTTGTCCACAGCATGGATCAAGAGCCCCGCAAGGCTCCTCTCATCCGGTTCTCAGAATAAACGTATAGATCAGTGTCCTCCCTCAGCCTATCCCCGATAGTCACGTCGTTTTGCGATTCCATTCCCGTCTTCACATATAATCAACCTCATTTCAGCCACTGTAGGTTTGCGGGCGTGACCGGCTCACGTCCGCTCAGGGCAGCCATGATATTCCGCATGCACAGCTCCTCGAAGCCAACATGCGTCTCGACAGTGCCGCCGGCATTATGACACGTGAGCAGAGCCTTGGTATCCGCAAACTTCTTCAGCCTCTCCGAAACGCCCGGTTCGCTGGCATGGACGTCGAGCGCGATGTTGCTGAGTCTATCTTGCTCAAGCGCATCAGCGAGCGCGTCCTCGTCGACGAGCGCGCCCCGCGCCACATTCACGAGACGCGCGCCTGGCTTGAACCACTGCAGGCTCTCGGCGTTGATGATCTGGCCGGCCCCCGACGGCGCGCCGAGCACGACGCAGTCGGCGCCGCGGATCAGCGACTCAAGCGTCATGCAATAGCGCGCGTGTAGCCCAGCCTCAACAGCAGCACTCTTCCGCTCCACGTCGTAGTAGGTGATTTCCATGCCGAAGGCGGCGTGGCAGCGATGCGCGATCTGCTGGCCGATGTTTCCGAAGCCGACGAGGCCAAGCACGTGCCCGCGCAGGTTGTGCGACAGCGCCGTCGCGCGTTCGTGGGCTGCCTGGAAGGCGGGCGGTGAAGTAGCGGAGGAGATGCAATACGGCAGCGCGCGAAACGTCCCGATTATGAGCGCCACAGCGAAGTCGGCAACGGCCTCGCCCGCCGCGAGACCCGAGTTGCAATATATGATCCCTGTTCATTAGTGTCAGTGAGCGATAAGCGTAGAACCATGGAGTGCACACAGCGCCCTCGTGGAGACCTGTGCTCGCAACGGGAATAGGCGAGGCCATTATGTGATGACCATCATCGTACCTTTCTCTCCGAGCAGCTTCACGTCGGCCCAATCATAGCCTGCGCCGGCACTCGCAAACACGCGCACACTGTCCGGGAGCAGGTCGATGAGCTCGGCGTCCCAATTGCCCATCTCCCCACCGGTGCCCCAGAACGGGCGGAAGATAGCGGCAAAGTCGCCCCATCGCTTCTCGCGCAGAGCAGCTATGAAGGCGGGGCGGGCGCGCTCCTCAGCGCCGGGCCGCACAACGTCAAAAAGAGCCGCGAACTCGGCGTACGTCTCCGGGTTGTACTTGACCGGGTCGCCGATGTGCAGCACGACGGGCTTGGGGCCATGGCCGTGGACGGGCACGGTGAGGGACGCGGCGCGCGAGTGAGGCTGGGAGTGGGCCGGGGCGTGAGCTTGCGAGTGAGGCTGGGCATGCGCCTGCGGCCACTGCGGCATCCGCGTCGTGGTCGGCGACGAGGTCAGCGACTTGGGCAGCGGCGGCACGGGGGAACCTGATCGCGGAGTCGGGGGCGCCGTGGGCATGGGAGTGTTGGTAGGCTCGGCCATGATGCCGCAGGGTGAGCCGTTCTCGGCGCTCTCTGTATTGTTCCCGCCTCGTCGGACAGGAGCAAGCTTGCAGAGGGGAGAGCAGAGCACGAGAGCGGCACGTGTGACGGGGAGGAAACGGGAGCGCGACAGCGAAGGCGAGCAATCAGCAACCGGTACCTTAGGTACTTACTTACTTTTTTTCCTTACCTACCTAACCTCGAGGTGTAAGTGGGTGGTAAGGTACGAAGTAGGTACGAGGTAGGTACGAAGTAGGTACCGAGGACATGGCTAGCCGGTGTTGTTTGATTGGCCTGGACGAGAGCTTGCCCGTGCAATCAGCTCATCCACGTCCATCCCGTCCCGCCCAGTCATGTGTCGCTGTCGTGGAGGCTGGAAGGAGAGAGGCGGCTTCCTCACCGCCCAGATGCCATGCCATGCCGCGGCGAGCTTGGTCTTGGTACATATCACAGCTTGGTACGTATCACAGCCCAACGAGCAAGTCCAGCAGGTCCAGTCGGGCCCAATGGCTGCCGCTGTGGAGACCGACAGCCGGGATGAGTTCATTGGCCTGCACCTGTACCTACGCTATACCTCACAGCAGGTACAGCTGGCCAATATCACGTCACGTATGCTAGTCTTGTACGCCCGGGGTCGGGAAGTGTGTAACTGTGTAACTAAGTATGTAACTGTGTAACTGGAACAATGAGAGATCCAACCCCGGAGAATCAGGTGGACCCCAGCTTGAGTGCGGGCGTGGTGATGCTAAGCTAAGTTCCTCTAACTACCTCTAACTAACCTCCCACTGATGCGTAGGTACTTAAGCCATCCACGACGGCGCCCACGTGTTCCGGGGAATTGGGAAGACAATAGTGAAAGTTACACGTGGAACTAATTGATCGCGAACAAAAGCATCCCCGTTCGTGAATTCATGACAGGAAATTATGGTATGTGTAGATGTGTGATAGTGCATTCCCGGTCACCCTGGTAGATACCTCGCCATGCCGAATGAAGTAAAGCCCTTCTTTACGTAATCTCTCATATTTCTCACTGTTAACGGGCAGGTACTTCAATCCGTACATCAAAGAACCGGCCGCTAATTCAACGTTGTCTAGCTGTAAATTGTCCCTAGACTACTATTAAATCACATTATAGATAGAGATTTTTTGGCCATGTCCGGCTCTCGTCACGCAGTGCTACGAAATGCCGCATATAGGTATATGTACTTCGATAAGTCCCGTCATAATCGAGTCTGCAGCCTGCATTCGGCTTGCCGTTTCAGGGAAGCCTTGCCTGCTTATCGCATGCACGCCGGAGGCGTCTGCTGTAAGCGGCTCTTTCGAGGAAGCAACGGGCCGTGCCCCTGAGATCGATCAGAGGTAGGTACCTACCATCATGGCACTTCCTTACGTTAGACATCTGATCAATGATCACGTGCGTGTAGCTTATTACCACAACTGTATATCATCATATCATGTATGAGCCGCAATTCAAAACGCGTCTCATGATTCACAGGAAGCTTAACATGTTGACTCAATTGCTTAACTCTATAGCCATCTAGTACGTGATACCCTCCGCGGTTGCGACCCATTCCCTCTTCCTTGACCTTTTGCCGCGCCCGGCCACAAGTTATGGGCAATCCGCCATGGTGAATACGGGTACTCCAGAGAGCTTAGCAGCCCTGTCCAGCGCTCTTGACGACAATGTTGACAGCCAGGCCGCTGTCTCCGTGGCCCTGCTGCAGGCCGCCGCCGCAGTAGGGGGTGTAGCAGCAGTCGTTGCGGACGGCTAGGGTGCCCCAGCCCGCCTCCCAGTCGCTCACGTGGGTGTTGTCGAAGAGGTAGTTGTTCAGGATGCACACCTTGGTGCTGCCCAGCGTGTAGCTCACGTAGCTCGTCTTAGGCACGTAGTTGTTGCCGCCCTTGCTCTGCAGCTGGTTGCCGAGGTTCTCGATGTCCTGCGTGTTGATGGCGCCGCCGCCGTAGCAGTTGGCGCGCTTGGCGAGCGCCGGCTCGCCGCTCTCGTCGCGCTGGCTGAGGGTTGTGTTGGCGATGGGGAAGGGACCCTCGAAGATGAGCTCGGGCTCAGCGACTGCCTTGCCGGCGTCCTGAGAGGCCGGAGCGGCCGCAGCCATGTGAGAGGCGAAGTAGGTGGCACTGATAAGTGCGAGGGCGACCTTCTTGAAAGACATTTTGATCGGGATATGGATTATATCGTACTTCAAGGAGAATATGGTCAAGTGTGTGTATGAATGGATGCTTGTTTAGAACGAAGACTGTTGGATTGGATGAGAAGATGGTCTGGTATCAACTGTCCTGGGAATCCTCCCTCTATTTATAATCGTTGCCGACGACGCTGTACATAGAATTCTAAGTAGTCCACGTCGAGGGAGTGATGGCATCGAGGCTCTCAAGCAGAAGCATCCGGCAGGCGTCGATGCCGGCCGCAGGTAAGGTGCTTGGTATTCAATATCATACTAAAATAACCCCAAGGCATGCAGCTTGAGGTCACGAAAACGCTAACATCTGCCAAGAGAAGCGAGCCTGAGAAGGAAGCCGTGGGTTAGGCCAATTGCGGCTCAAAAGCCACACAAGTGACTGATGTCTGAGCTAAGCTTTGCATTAGGTAAGTAAATAAGCTCGTAAAATAGGGAGTTTGTATCCTTATCGTGGAGTTGGCTCCAGCCAAGGCTTGATGGGGATTGATCGGGGTTGCCGTACAAAAAATATAGTCGGTTTCATTAGGCTCGAGACTGTTACCCTCCTAAGTATGCATAACGCGAGCTAAAACGACGAACTCTGTGAGGGAACCCTGTAGACTATGTCCTAAGAAAACTGAAGAACTTAATATCCACCATAGTTATCTCTCATGTCTAAAATACTATTCTACGGCTATAACTTGGAACATGTATCTAACACCAACAGAAAGGGGTGTAGCTGGACGGTCTCCAAGTAGGTAACACTTTACTATCTGTTTTTGTTACACGAAATTATTCTGGAAGAAATATGCCTAGCCGCAAAACTAAGTTACGGCCCGTCATATTAAAGCCGACGCCGTTACGGGAGTGATAACCTAAAACGATCTTTAGTTTTATATCTAGAGGTGGCTAGTCTAAAACTAGGTAGTACGCCATACTACATATGTTTGTATTACCTAAAGACAATAAGAAGGAAATGCGGTTGCCTAAAGGGAAATAAAGCTTATAGCCTATCATAAGTTGGGGACATCGCAATAGTTATCATCATGTCTTATGTCAGATTGAGGCTCCTTATAATGCATTTACTAATCAAAGTAGACACTAGTGCAGCGCTGCATAGCTACACTGACATGCTATCGTTTGGCGATTGGCTAGAACACGAACGGCCGAACGGAGGGTAAATACGTAAACGGAGGACAGCGATGCTCTGAAGCCAAGGTGCAAAAGTACGCCAGATGGGGAAACTACCTAAGTTTCTAAACTAATCGTCCCGTTGATTAGTAACAACCCTCTCTCCATCTCCATCCCTATACTTGTCTAGCCTAATAACTACTACGCCCTCGAAACAGAAACCGAATGGACTGTTTAGTGTATTCGAATCACGAAGAGTGTGGGTAATTCTTCATCAGGCAGCAACGGAGACGGCCGGAGTGAGCTGGGGATGTAACGATGTCACGATAGATTACCGTAGAAAGATATCATGTAAGAAGGGCAACAACCGGAGACTACAAGAACGAAACAGGCGTAGAGAGCGGGCTATTATGACAGGGTAGTATGATCCGATTCCCACACAAAAAGAGTTTTGCCGGACCTTGTCCTGATGGCCCTTCATAGGCTTAGCTTTTGGAAGTCCAGCGTGGATGTCAATTCCAATGTCCCCTAGGTCTAGGAGGCGGGAGTCGGAAAGTTAAACATACGGAGTTTACCATTATTGCCTTACTTGGGCTGAGATGATATTCTCATTCTGTGGGCTTTGTCGTGTTGCATTGTCACCATTAATATCTTTCAAAAACGGACCGTTTCATTATTGTTGTGCCTAACAGACACTACACCCTTCGTAACCCCCTGCCTTGGCTACTCACGCACGCACGGTCTCTGATATGGGCCCCGACTACACAATCAAACTCTGACCAGAACTAACTTACTCAGCCATGGCCATCCCCGGGATTTCATCGAGCCCTGGGCGATAGTTAGCCTGACCAAGCGCCCTCTCAAATAGTCTAGAGGCAAATTCTCGGGCAAGGGAGTGACTTACATCCGTCAATGTCCTCTGCGATCGCCTTGGACTTGGTACACTTCATCGCCGACTCGGACGACTGCGTCTTCAGCTCGCCGCAGACCGCGCCGTTGCAACGTGCGTTCATGGCGCGCTGGAGAGAGTCTCCCTTCCACCCGAAGACATAGTCGCCGTGTTGCGAATACCCGTTCCTGGTTTTGTTAGTAGAGCTTGGGATCCGCTTGGGAAGCGCAAAAAATGAGACTCACTTGTCACCAGTACTCCAGACGAATGGCTGTGAGCCATCTGCGGGCCATATGTTCTTGTCATTAAAGATTCGGGTCTGTGAGATTTCGCGTCAGTAATTAGATAGTTCATGTTCGGCCCACTCATGAAGCCGATTTCATCTTGTTTGAGGCGGGCCCAGCAAATAAAGACATGCTTAGGTCGGTGTCTTTCTCCCTGTACAAATCGGAACGAGTGACGAATTGATTGTACTTACATCCCACATGACCTCATACATGACTTGCGGAATCTTCACAGGGTGAGTCTTGGGGCAAGTGCCGTACGCGCCGACCCCCACGTCACTCCCAGTGCTCGGATAGGCGACGTGGCTCATGTGGTCGATGCTGTCCGTGTTCTTGCCGTCCCAGCACGTCGGGAACGTGATGACGGAGCGGATGCCGCCGGGGCACGTCTTGGTGGGCAGGGTCTGCGCGTCGGGCGAGCCGCAGTTGATGTTGCTGTTGTCGCCCGACGCCGGCATGCAGCGGTGGCACACCTTGCGCGCCTTGCCGGGCGCGCGCGACGCGGCGTCGCCCACCAGCATGCGGAAGCCCGGCGTGAACGCCGTTACCTTCTCGCTGGCGGTCGGCGACGGGATGTAGTACACGGTGATGCCGCCGTCGGCGCGGAGCCCCTCGCTCACAAACTGCGGCACGCGCCTGTAGGTGCCGTTGCGGGCTCGGAAATACTGGTGAGAAGGGAAAATGTCAGCGAATGGTCCGCGATGGTTTTCTCGGTTAGTGCTTCTTCTTCTTCTCTTTCTCACTCACCAGAACTGCAGTCCAATAGTTCGAGAAGTCCTCCGAGAATGTGCAGCTAGTGCACGTCGAGGCCGAGGGCAGATCGTGCGTCTTCGGGTCCATGGAGGCATTGAAGGAATTGCCGCCGACGATCTGGTGAAGGTGCGGCGACGGGACGACGCCGGGGTTAACTAGGGGGTCCAGGCGGTCGACGACCAGCTGCGAGCACTGGAACCGCATCATCGGCATCGACTGCGCGGAGCCGCGCTCCGCGAGGAGTGCTAGGGCTAGAGCCTTCCACTGCATCTTGAAAGGATTTCGTCTGTTGTTGTGAGGGAGACTTGTCGTGGGAAGTTGGACAACGTATGGTCGCCCAGACCCTAAGTCATAAATACCTAGTATGGGTGTTGCCACTACCTCATAGCCAAAGCCCGATGGCTGCTCCTATGAGCCGTCGAGCGGTATCTTCACTGTATAGTGGGTGGTTGTTTATATTAAAGTATTTAGGCGGAAATGGATTATGCATCAAGTGTGACCTTAGGCCCCATCGCAACCAGTCTCGCGCGGTCTTATCTCGCCTCTCGCCAATGAGCCGCTGGCGTCTCTATATATATAGTGTGTGACCGACTACGCGATGTCAGATCTCCAACCAATCGTGTGTACTGTGGTGAGCGGGATATGATTATGTTTGTCAGTCGGCACTTCAACGCAGCAGCCCACGAGCGTCGGTCGCCATGATCTGCAAACCCGCAGGTTTTCTCTTCACTCATGATATATCACCGTTTGATTATTAGTGATGAAAAAAAGGGCAGGGGAAAATTGGAATGTCTACTATTATTCTGTTGCTCATAGGTGCTCACTTGCCGATCTCTGAGACCTGCACGTTCTCTAGGTAGTCAAACAGACTACCAGTTCGATTCGGCCAGTACCCTGTTACAATAATATGCATACCCCGCCTCGCTAAAACCGCTGAGAATCACGATTATTATTCACGATGGCAAAGCGAGGTGAAGATGAACAGATCAACGCACCGACGAGTAAAACTCTAGCCGAATGATGGATATAAATAATGCTACTATTTCTAGCTGCTCGGGCCTTCATCCTCAGTTATCCAATTCAGCGCTGGACCTTCATGGTACTGCTGAATGGCGGAAGGACCTTATTCAACATCAATCTGCTCTGTGTCGGCCCCCAAATGGGCGCGACATCGTGATTCTGAACAGTATACACTAGCGCCTGCTTCAGTGTCTGCGCGGTATACCATCTGCGCAGGTAGACGTTGCTACCGTATCTGACTCATTAATATTGGGTGCCAGCTGCGGCACTGCCGCCCGGGCTTTGTTGTAATGAATCCTCAAACTTCCGAGAGAATCTACACGCGTCCCAACTCAATGAGTTGTCATAGAATAGCTCATCATAGTGCACCGCTTGGAACCAACAGTTGAATGCCATCGACCATATTCAATATCTTATCGCGCGAAGTCATCTTTAAAGGCGCAATAACAGCAAATGGTGAGACTTGGAGAGAGTCGCACACGGTCGAGTTAACACGGTGAAGTTGGTTGATGTCTTCGTTTGCGGAAAGTCTAGATCTATCAGCAACCTGATCGCACTCCGAACGCAGACCAGTAACAAAATCAGCCCTGTAATTGCTTCCGCATACATTGATGATGTTGGTGAGTGCGTATGCCGTAGTGCAAGTAGATACTACCTGCATGATTCAAAGACGTCGAGCAATTACACTTGATGATGCTGGGGTACCATGAAGCTGCACCCACCTTGTAAAACTAACAATGGTAGGTAGCTTGGTGCTGCATACCGCCAACGGCCAACGCTGCATGCATTTAAAAACCAACATGCTTCTGTGCATGGCGCCCCCCTGAACAATCTACTTTGGGCGCCGATCAGTGAAGGGTCTATCATACCAGCTACCTTTTCTCTTTATCTTCGCGCACCGCAATCAAAGCGACCTCATCGTGACTTTGAACCTCTAGCATGATATCCCCCTGTACTTTAAAATGCCACAAATGAACGAATTCTTGACCTCTCTATACTGGCCATATATGGTTGCGAGTGGTTGTCAGGGCATAAGATCACAGGGGGAGCGAAGCGACCCACTAGCTAGGGATAGCGTGGAAATCATGTATATATAAGAGACTGGACTCCCCCCCAATGTTGGGAGGGAGGTCCAGGAATCAATCCCTTTGAGTCCTTACCCCTACATTCTACCTACCGGTGACCTACTTGCGTGAATACCTCACGCCGGAGACATAACCACCTGACAGTGGTGTAGTTTTCGTTTCAACTGTGGCCTTCTACCGGTTGTTCCTCGACCCGCTTGCCATTTTCCCAGGACCAAAGCTTGCAGCTGTGACGCGAGGCTTTGAGGCATACTACGACGTGTTGTGTAATGGCCAGTATACATTCAAAATCGCTGAAATGCATAAGAAATACGGTGCCTTCTACCTACGCTTTCGTCGCTTACATTGATATCATCTAATAATCTTACATAGGCCCTATCGTTCGTATTAGTCCATATGAGCTTCCTGTCAACGATCCAGAATTTTACGAGAGGTTATACAACTGCGAAGGAGAATGGGACAAATATGCGTGGGCGTACGATGCATTCGGTGCCCCCCTATCAACCATCTGTGCTATCGATCATACCGTACACAAAAACCGAAGAGCCGCGGTGAATCCTTTCTTCTCTAAAGCTAACGTAGCCGCCAAGGCGGACATCATTCTGCGCCTCGTCGAGAAGCTCTGTTCTCGTATCGACGAGTTCGCTGACAAGTCTAACACGGCCAAGCTCAGTCTCATTGCTGCAATTAGTGCGCTTACACGGGATGTCGCAACAGAATTTATCTTGGGGAAAAGGTATAACAATCTCGAGCTTCGGGGCTTCAACGGGGACCTGGCAGTTATATTCCAAAACTCGGGGAGTCTTTGGCGTACAACGAAACATCTTCGCTGGTATGGTCCGCTCATGAAATCTATACCTATGTGGGTAGTTGAACGGACAGCCGACAATGGCGTCAAAAACTTCTTCAACTTCCTTACGGTGAGAGGTTACTTTACATTCTTCGACACCTATTGTCTGACACGCGAATAGGATACGGCAGGCATCTGCTCCGCAATACACTCGGCGTCGATGAGTGGAAAGCTGAACCCCGAAGCCCCACAAACCATGGTTTATCAGATTCTCAATTCTGATCTTCCCGAGGCGGAAAAGAGCTTCAAGCGCATCGTCGATGAAGTGGGCACCATAACCGGTGCGGCCTTCGAGACAGCAGCCAACACCATCCGCTTGACACTTTATCACGTATACAGCGACCCTGAGGTTCTTCGTCGGCTCGGGGCTGAACTAATTCCTGCGCTACAGGGTGAACGAGAGTCCAAACTGGTTCTTTCTAGCCTTGAACAGCTGCCGTATTTGACGGCAGTCTTAATAGAAGGCCTGAGGCTCAGCCCGGCGACGGCCACAAGGGCAAACCGAGTAGCCTCTGACCGCGAACTATCATTCGAGGGGCGACTCATTCCTGCAGGGACGCCCGTCGGAATGACTACGTATCTAATGCACCGCGATCCCGATGTATATCCGGATCCCGAACAGTTTCAATCTCAAAGGTGGTTGGACTTGCAAGAGCGGTGGAGGCTAGAGGAGTCCTATGCGCCATTCTCAAAGGGACCAAGAAACTGTCTTGGGATGCAGTAAGCTTTCATTCACCAACTTTCTATCTTTGTCGTGTCCATTTCCTGTGTACAGTCGTAGAATATAACGACGTGTTTGCGTTCACTAACTCCATATGCCTACTAGTCTCGCGTGGGCGGAACTGTACATGACCGTCGCCGGACTTGTGAAGCGTTTTGATCTCTTCTTCGACAGTTCGGCCCCCGATGACCTTACCTGTACAAGTGATCAGTTTATTATCGGGACCTCGGGCAGAAACGGACTGCCAGTGTCTGTTCGAAGGGTAAGAGATTAGTGACCGAGGCATAGTGGCATGCTGCCAGAGCCCTGCGAGGAGACTACCGATAAAGTCTCTGCTGCATTTTTTTTACCCTAATTCCGCATATAATTTCTATGCTCACATATTGAAGTAGAGAGTGAGGATGGGCGAGGGTTACGTAAGCAGGAATAGGGAGTCTTTTCTCTATTAATGGCTTCACCTATCGCGATGACTTAAAAACAACAACATAGCTTTCACCTACAGCAATAAAACAAATGTTACCTTCTTCTTCGATCAATCGATTCCCTTCTATTTTGTCTGTATTGCTCTCAGTGATACCCTTGGAACGCGTGAGTTAAGTAAGCCCTCCTCCAAGGGCAGTACGCAGGGCTATACCGCGTAGCTGTTTTAGGATACACTGTACCTAAGCACTTAAGTACTGTCACGATGGGAATTATCTCAGGTCAGGTAAAATGGGTATACTCTTGATATATAATACACGTAAGGGGGGTGGGCTGGGGTGGGATTTAACCTCAACCCACCATGGGGCCGAACTACTAGTAATCTATTGACTGCGGGGTGACCCATGCTCCCCGCGACGGTCTTGCTTACTTATCTAGATATTACTCCGCCTAGAGTATCTTCTGACAGAGGTACCAGAAATAACGCCTGCATCCTTCACTGGCTACATAAGTTTGTCGCTCAGTATTGCGGTACTCAGCCCGACGGAGTTCCCTCGCTAGCAAGCCCTTGAACATCTGAGCGATAAATGTCGCTTTTTGTCCTTCGTTGATAGATTATATTCTATGTGCGTTCCCACGACCCAAACCTTAGTATAGCCCGTTCGCGTAGCGGCACAGTATTAAATCCAACCCGACTAGGCATGTTCTCCGGCCGATATCAATACAATCTCCTTCTCCTATTTATTCTTTTTGACGTCTTTTCTCCTAGTATCTTCTTACCAACCAGCATAATTCGCCGGCCTCTCTACTAACTCGATGTTATCGGACTCATTTGATCGCGGGGAAGAAGATATCTTGTATGTAACAGTCTTGCTAATGGCCCTCGGGTTTGTTATCGGCCTACTAGACAGCTTGTATGGCTGGGAGTTGGAATCGCTCGAACCAAAACAGGAAGGGGCCCTGCTACGTAGAAGAGATCGCGCGGCGGGAAGGCAACAGCATATGATGCTAACGTAGGCTTCGAGTACACTCCAGTATGCTGTCGTGACGCTGTCATCTTGAGATTTTTTTTTAAATTAGCTAGGTGTACACCATATTATCTAGATTATATAGGACTCACAAGTTGGGTTTGCTGTTGTAGCGAACTTTACCAGAGTGGTCAGGCGGACAACACTGACTACGGTGATCCTGCACCATGTTAGCAGCAAAACCTCAATATAACATATATCTAAAACTTACGCGAGACCAACGCTGAACATGAGGATCAAGGGGATTTTCCTCTTCGTACTTATCTGTAGCTTGAGAAGTGAGGGAATGGGGAGTGCAAGGATCCATAAGTCCTGCACGATGCTGGTGATAGCCTTAAAGTATTTAAGATTAGCCCTTTAAGTCGTTCAAATCGAACAAGGGGTTAAAATATATTCCGAGGCAACTTACATGAGACCAAGTGAAAGCATGGAAGTCCAGGCAATGGCCTTCGGTCTCACCAGTCCACCCAGTCCAGACGTACGAAATGGGGGTACAATAAAATATTGCGGTTAAAGTGAAAGCAACACCAGAAGCTACGACGACACCCATGGTGATGTAACAGGCTATTTGAAATCTCTGGCTGGGGAAGACTCGCAGATAGAAGAACAGGAGGGAAGTTTTCGTGAGAGGCAGTAGGAGGAAGTACAAGAACTCCGTCACCCATGTATACTGCAAAACGTGTTAGCAGGTAAATTCTTGAGACCCTACTGTATAATACTATGTTTACTGACCTTCACAATACGAGTGATACGGGACGGTGTAAGTGTCCATATGTCCTTGCCGAAGCCAACCGTTGACACTATTACACGATTAGCCGCTGATCTCATGGTGTTCTGAACTGTGGAAAACTAGTACGGTAGGGAACTCACTGATGAACTCTAAAACTGCCAGTGGTATTCCAGTAACCTGAAAGCTCATTAGTAAACCACCTAAAAAATCAGATATCTGGCTCACGTACGAGAGCAAGAATCGCACACACATCGGCGGGCTGTAGGGTTCGGTTTGAAAGAGCGGCTAGTATCCTCATGATTACCGCTATAAGGGCCAAAGTTCCAGATACAGCGGTAATCACCGGGGTGACAACCGTGTTGTCTCGTACCTCTGCCCCGCATAGTGTCTCTGTAGAGTTTTTCGCCGCTAGTTACGAGACTCAGTCAACCTATGACTCCGATACTGATAGTATTATTGAATCAGACCTACAAAGTGCCTCGATAACTGTGCAGTTTGCCAGCACACATGCCTCAACTGTAGACAAGAGTACGGTGTCTGCACATATACACGCGGTGTCGGTCGGATCACAAGTTGACTGCGCAAGAGATGTATCTAAGCAGTCACTCTAGATAGAGACGTTAAGTTAACTTCTTGCCCATTCATTTTCCTAGTTTTAGTCCACGGTTAACATACCGCGCAGGGTGGCCTGGACTGAGCGTGAGATAATGAGGACAAGCACACGGCCGCAAGGACTAACAGACTCCATATGCGCCTCATCCTGACTTCTGGTTGGGAGTGTTAAAGATAATGGGGGCGAAAGACAAATTAGACGGAATTCTCTCCTGGAACGATTTCAAATAATCAATACGTATCAAGGGGCGCTGTTTTAATTGACATGGTCCTCACTTAAGATCTTCTAACAGTTAGTTTCGTGGGAGTCGGACTACTGGAGTTATCCTGCGCTTCTCCGTATGCATTGCCGGCGTAACAGGGATGATGAGTATATGGATTGTCTCGTACGATTTCTCTACGATTGCCTGCCGAGTGCTTCGCTTTGCTTGATACCCGCAGTTTCCGATGCTATTATGGTCTTAAGATAATTAAATGCTACAATAGCATCAAGGATCGATGCAGGGGGCAGGCATCATTAAGCAGGATTTAAGACAAACAGACCCCTTGCCCCCGGGTTTTGGCGCATATTACAGACGCCAAAATACCTCGCCGCGAACCAAACTCGCCGGGGTTACATTTTGGCTCGCTGAGGCGTTGGGATCTTGCAGTAATTTGAACTGAACAAAGACATGTTGCATCATAACTTTATAAGCATGGCTAATAGCCTACTAGTCGTATGATACACGATAATGCGTTAGCTATGGCGGAATTATTACCTATTATATGAAGAGTTCCCTTCCCTGCGAGTGGCCTCGAATGGTATCGTGCGGTAGGGTTAAAACCTTAGAGCACCTAGTGTACTGCCGCAAATCTCAGCTCTACAAACACCGGTGGCCCAAACTCGGACCCCCATGGGAAGAGCTAAGCAAATACTGGAAGAAACTAATAGCTAACCCTACTAGCTTTTACAAATTTATTAGAACAACAAGGTTCTACCAAGAAATATGCCCCCGATGCCCAACCCGCAAGCCAACCAAGCCCCCGCCCACAGGGGAACAAAATAACCATACGTACAGGCGGGCACAAGCCCTTACTAAACGCACCGCAACTAGCTCATAAGCTACCCAGACCAAAGCAGAACCAGGTCCCAGCACTCCAGCTGCCGGACTAAACTTCAGCTTCTCAGACGAAGAATAACCTAACCGCGCCCCCCCTCCGCCACCGCCTCTGGGTACGTCTGAGAGGGCGAGGCCCAGTTCTTTGACGATGGCGGATCGGAGGGCATAGGAGGTTTGGGCCTTTGCCCAGGGTTGCCGCTCCTTAGGGACTCTAGCAAGCAGCCTAATGTCCTCCGGGGGGCTTTTGGTCTTTTTGCTTAAGGTGGCGCTCGAAGCTCGGGTCGGGCTAATAAAAGCTCTGCTAGCTAAGTTAGTGGTGGTTTTAGTACTTTTAGCCACTTCTGCATAACTGCGGTTGGTTTTTATAGTGGCCGTTTTGGCTGCGTGAGGTGTGTTTAGGGGGGCGCCTAATAAGTTGGCGCTGGATGTTGGGGGGGAGCGGCTAGCTGCTCCGTAGTGCAATAGCAGCGCCTTTGTAAAGAGCGCTATGCGGAGGTAATCCGAGAATACTTGGATTATCTCTTGTGCGTAGGCCCGTTGGTCTCCTTGGTATAAGGAGACCACGTTATTGAGGGACCTGGCGACCAACGCAAGTACGGTGCGTTAGTTGTCCTCTTGTTGTCTAACTTTATTGAGGGCTAAAATTAGGGTTTTGGAAGCTAATCCCTTGTTGTAGTAGGCGGAAGACATTCCGGTGGGTCTTTGTTTTATTCTAAACGCAGCGGAGAGCCTTCCCGCGAGTCTAAAGTCGAGCAGTGCTGGCTCGACGATAACTTAACGCTTCCTTTTTAACGGCTGTGATGGTGTATATTGGTCCTCTGTAGTTGGAGGGCCTTTGTCGATTACTACTTGGAGAGCAGCGTTGTTGCGATGGGGCGTTGCAGCCGCCGGCGGCTCAGTGGCAGCTATTACAGCTATTGCTAGCGTTGGAGGTCGGGGGCAGCCCCGGGTAGTGAGGGTGGTTTGGGTGAGTGTTAAGCAATTGGCTGTAAATTAGGTGTGTGCACTAACAAAGGGTGCCAAGAAAAATTATTTAGAAGGGAAGGTGTGGGTAGGGTGGGTTATCTACGCGAGGAACTTCTACCCTCTCAGCAAGGTTCCGGGTCCCTGGTTGGCGTCTGTGAGTCGAGTATGGTATATGTTGCAGGTAGCAACAGGTGAAAGTATGGATTGCTTTTAACATTTTATGTCCCGGCGGCCGACCTGCCAGTCGTCCAGGCTGTTCTTTTTGCGTATTGATTTGCCTAAGGAAGGAAAGTGGCTAATACTAACTATCCGCAGCGGAGAAAACCACACGACGTCTTCATGAAGAGTATGGTCCTCTCCTAAGAACCAGCCCGAATGAAGTTACCTGCGCATCACCACAAGCTATCAGGCTCATCTATCGCACCCAACAGCCTCTAAACAAGACCGAGTTCTACCCTCCCTGGAACACTCAAAACTTCAGCAATCACCGCGATGTTTTCAGTGAGACGAACGATAAGCGGCACGGGGAGAGGAGAAGAATCGTGAACCATATTTACAGTCTTGCCAGTATTTTGAAGTTCGAGAAGTATATCGATCTCTGCTCTGAAGTCTTTCTCAGCCGATTAGAGGCCTTTGCTGTCTCACATCAAGCAGTGGACTTGGGGGAATGGTTTCAGATGTATGTTACGCCCCATGTTCAAATATTCCGCTGTCTGGCCACTCTCAACTAATTTTGTGATGGTAGGTATGCCTTCGATGTCATCGGTGAGCTTTACTTTGGTCAGATGTTTGGGTTTATGGAGAAGAGTCATGACCACGAGAACTGGATCCAATCGTTAGACCAGCTCATGCCTTTTCTATGTATGACCTCGGTTGCCCCGTCATGCATGCGTCCCCTTATCCTCTCCTCGGCCTTGGCTCTTCCCGGGTCAATAAGGGCGTTGAAGGCAGTCGACACTATCGGCACCGCGGCCCGCGAAGTTGTGTCTAAGCGGCTGAATGTCGGTGCCAATCCAGAACACGAACGACGAACAGATATACTTCAACAGCTTTACGATATCTACGAAGAGAAGGGCTCCAAGTTGGACTTCAGCATCGGCGATATTGAACAGGAAGCCTGGGTAGCCTTGTAGGCATTTACCTGAACCTTTTTCGATGTACTTTGCTTGTGAAAGCTAATGACACATGATGCATAACAGAATGGCCGGTTCAGACACGACTGCTATCGCATTCCGATCCGTTTTCTACAACCTAATGAAGAACCAAGATGTGTATGCGGCGCTCCTAGAAGATATCGACGCAGCAGTAGAAGACGGTCGACTACATTTCCCCACAAGTTACGCCGAAGCCTCCAAGCTGCCCCTTCTATGTGCTTGTATCAAGGAGGCCCTGCGCGTGCACCCGAGCGTGCAACTCATCTTACCGAGGATATCCCCGCCCGAGGGTCTCGAGCTCTGCGGCACTTTCGTGCCCTCGGGCTACACTGTGGGTGTGAATAGCGCGGTAGTGCATTTCGACAAGTCCGTCTTCGGTCCCGATGCGGACCAGTACCGGCCGTCTCGGTGACTTGAGGATAAGGAGAAGGCTACCAACATGGACCGATACATGTTGCACTTCGGTGCCGGCACGCGCACCTGTATTGGCAAGAACATCTCCATCGCCGAAATACACAAACTAGTTCCTGCGGTTTTGAGAAGGTTCAAGTTTGAGATGTGGAATCCAAATGCGCAGTGGGAAACGCGCAATTTTTGGTTCTGCAAGCAAACTGGCCTTGTTGTCAAAGTGACAAAACGGAATATCTAATTATTTAGTAATTACCAAGTGGTTTCTCACTTAATTGCGTGTTCGCGGGCCTCTCTCAAGACCTTGAACTTAGCCACAAGTCTAGACGTATGAGTAGGTAGAACAGCGCTTTTCCATCAGCCGAACTGTAGGCCTAGTGATAGAGCCTAGACCAGGACGAT
The DNA here is from genome assembly GCA_022385595.1 of Xylaria palmicola. NCBI lineage: Eukaryota > Fungi > Ascomycota > Sordariomycetes > Xylariales > Xylariaceae > Xylaria > Xylaria palmicola. Next base: position 156,072 of record MU281369.1, on the reverse strand, counting down.
CTCTTCCAGCTTAGACTCATCTTCCGGCCATGCTTCTCCAAACATGATGCCATGCACATACAGTGGTGCCACGAACCTGTAATTTCCAGTGCCGTCTGGTCGCAGGGCAGCGGGGAAATCGCAGCCAGCTAGAAGCGCTACCACATCCCCCTCTTTGCAGACGTAGAGGCCTCGAGCGAAATGTCCCGTGTCCAACACCATGAAGGCATAATTGGCCCATCGGCGGGCTGGGACCATCATCTTCTTGATTCCTAGTGGTTGTTCCTTCAACACGTGCGATAACCATATCGCCAGTACGTCGTTTTCTGAGTCAGCACTAGGGTGGGAGAGCTGCATCTCAATAAAAGAACTGTCCACAAACTCTTTAAGCCCTGGTTCCTCCTTGCAGTCGGGATAACACATTATATCAAACGTGGCTACGGAACGCGCCGATACCGTTGCGTCCTCATATTCATCCATTAGCAGGGTGCACGCCGCTGCGTCAAATGTAGGATAACCATTGCAGTAGGTAGAGAACGACGCGACTTTCTGACACCAAGTTCGGCAGGCTTGGATGTAATCACGCCATGGTATATCCCCATTCTCATGCGCTTGAGCCGATCCAATTGTCGCGGACACCGTAAGGAAATCAACTTTTCCGATGATTGCACCAAGCAAACTAAGCCTTCCCACGCTCGAAGTTTCGTTAACTTTCGGGGTTGTAGTTTTAGCTGCTCTATAACCCCCACCGGGACTCATATCCCACATGAAGACACCATCCGTGACGACCTTGGCATCCTTTTCAGGCCACTTCATCACCCAATCTGGTACCCAAGATGGCAGACCTTCGGTGATGCAAGCTTCTCGGGAACAGATCCCTAGAATTTGCAAAGAGTGAGATTGGCGAATAATTGCCTTTGTTGTTGTTGCGAATACATCGGCTACCGTCATAGAGTAATCGGGCTTGGGGGCTAGATCTGGACCCAATTTGTTGAAAATACCGTAAATTCCGAATATTTTATCCTCGGGAATTGTGGAATCAAGGTTGTGTAGATTCTTCCAGAACATAGTCGTTTTAGATACCATAGGCCCTATTCCTTGTTCTGCGGCTTGCGTAGGGCTGAGCATTTCATGGACAGTTATCCGTGCCACGATTATTGCCCAAGAGGCGAATTGCCGATCAGACAGCCACAGATGGCGTAGCCGGCCAAACGCCGATTGAAAGGTAGCATACTTGATTTTACTGTGGCCACACATGATGATGGAGGTTTTCGGATTGGCACAGATCTCTTCCTGCATTGTCCACTTTGGCACTCCGAGTCAGTTACGTAAGTCTCTGCACGAAAAAGTTCATCGACAACCACGATGAATAAAGGGGATAATAGTAATCAGAATAGTGTCTAGTACCACTCGTTTGAACCAGTTATTCTCCATCAGGGCATAGAATGCATTTTCTAGTTTAGCCGCCTCATCTCTTTTTAAGTCTAAACGCACGTTAGCTATATTTCACTGACAAAGCACCTGAGGACTTGCCTCTTGACCATATAATGAAACCTAGTAGTAGATTTATCTGTCGGAAACTACCCCGAACATTCCGCTTCTGTCCCCCACCAAAATTGCGGCTCATATTGGTCCAACTAAGTAGCCGCAGCAGCTTGAACAAGCCCGGTATCGCTGGATGGGTGTTTTCTAGCCATATTACGACTCGATAAGCTTGCTCGTCTGCGTCCAATTGTAAGACAATTGAATGATCTTATGGATTTGGACATTGACAGTCTACTTACATACTCGGCCCATAAGTGCTATCTGATTCTCCCTTTCCACCAGACTACTTGCTTCTTGTCGTTGGTCGATGCAAATCGCATCGATGAATAGTCGACGTGGCTTGGATGGCTTCCGCAGCTGCAGTAGAGCATCGCGACAGTTTGGCGTGACCAGAAGCTGTTTCCCATTGCAGATAATAGGAATGGTTCCGAACCTCTCGCCCCATACGTACGATAACGCTTCGTACGATGACGATCGGGTGATATTGTCTAAGTCGATCTCATCTAGTGAGCATTCAATGGGTGCTTGCCATGAAATGGCGGGCTTCAAGGTCAATACTCGGATGGAGTTTGGCAAGGTAAGAGGCCGGTGCTCGTAAAGGGATGCCATTTGGGCGGGCTCCAATACCATACCGCGCGTGCAGTAGTCCAAGAGTAATGTTGTTAGCAATACAGCCAAATACCCAGGAGACGCGACCGCCGAGGCCAATGCATTGGGTGCCACGCCGTGTTAGCTCAGCTCAGCTCAGGGGTCAGTTTTCAGCTCAGCTCATCAGCCGCCGGGGACCCCCCACAGGCGCCAGGCGCTGATCGAATCCCTCTGAACCAACACCACCGGAAGATAGGCTTGGCTACGCGAGCAGCTAACAACCCCGAGCTCATTTGCCAGCCCACTATAAAGGTGTATTCGCATAGGTACATGGCGTTTTGACAGCAGCACTTTCTTTACTAGTCAGAGGCGCTGGCAGTAGTAGAAACAGCCTCAAAAGCGTCAAAAACATTCAGTTATCGGAATCATTACTTCAATATAGCTTCATCCAGCTCGAGGTCACAGCATTAGCCATATGACCATATAATTTGTCGCCTAGTAGTATTGAATTATCACATCTTATCAATAATGCATTACGTTTTGCTTATCACGTCTAATCTTCAATTTAGTTGTATAAATCTAGCCAGGGACTTTTACACCGGCTTCATATCAGACGTTGATTCATTAACCTATTGAATAGCTCATCCTGTAATTCGCAAATTCCGAAGGCTAGAATGGTGCCTCTTGCACCTGATCGACATCTCCTACTTCTTGTGAATCGCCGGAATCCTCATTGAGCCAACTCGTCATCATGTCTACCAACCTGTCGTCGAGCATCATGTTCTCGATAATCTCTGGCTTCATTGCTTCCGTGATCTGATCACATTCCGCCCGAATCGTCGGCGCCATCCCCGGTGTCCAGCAGTCAAGTGGTGTTAAACCGCTAATCATTGGGCCTTCTGCGTCTTGGTTGTTTTGTGGTGGTGTCTCGACACAGCTAGCCCCCAGCGTTGCGCTTTCGTCAGACATGACATCATGTTCTAGTACGTCTTCAGCCATCGCATCGCACTCCAATCTGCCCTCGAGCGTGGCATTGAAATCAATTAAATCATCGAGCATGGCATCATAATCTATGGCGTCTTCAGGCGTGACATCGCTTTTCGGGACGTCCTCGGACATCACTTCGCCGAGGACGTCGTCAGGCATGGCATCGCAATCCATTCCGTCTTCAGGCATGACTTCGTATTCCAGTACGTCTTCAGCGTAGGGCGTGTCACCTGTAGTGTCTAAATCAGCGCACTGTTCAGATGGGGGCTGCTCGGGATTGTGTGCGCCAGGTGTTGGTGCTGGACTAGCGTACTGTTGGGGGCAAAATGCATCCGCTGTTGTCGCCAGATCACTGTGCTGCTCTAGACAGAATGTGTCAGCTATTGCCAGATCAGCGAATGGTTCAACGTCGTGTTCAGCATCGTGGGCTGGAAACGGTTGGACACTAAATGCATCAGTTGTTGTCACCGGATTACCGTATTGTTCGTAACCGTTCAGATCATCTGTTGTTGGTTGATTGGAGTATTGCTGGGGATAAAATGCGTCCGCTGGCGCCGTGGGCTGAGGATACTGTCCGGAATAGAACGCATCGGGTGTGGGATCTCTCTCACCGCCCATCTGTTGGTCGTAAAACCCGTTGTACACTTGGGGCAGTGTGTCATTTACTGGAGCATTCATCATTAATGCATTCCCAGCATGCGTAGAGCAATAATCGTTGACGACCCATGGCTCTTGGGAGATAAGGATGGTGCACAGGCCGCGACAGGCGATTGGCTCTACGCGGACCCTCGCCAGACAAACCCGACAGAGATGGACAAGAGGATAACACATGGTGAGTTCTTGTCTCTCCTCTTCCAATGCTGCTGGTTGGAAATGCTTTACCTGGGAGAAAAACTTGGGTTCAAAATAGTAGATATAAAAGCAAGTGCTGGGCAAGAGGGAGGCGATGATAGTTAGGCGTGCTTAGGTGGCTGATATTTAAGCTTCACTTCCAAAAAACTAGACTCAATGCCCCTTTGGCTCATAATTACAAGACAATGGACTTTTCTATGAAAGAAGGCGAACGTTGTGGGGAACAATGGCCATGATATGATTTCTCATGCCATTTCTCTAATGGATATTGTTGAACAAAGGATCTACTCCGTCTTTGCACATTAGTAAACAACGGAGTTATTCATGCAGCTAAGGTGAATTCAATCTAGGATCATCATAATCTGCTGTACCCTCGAACTCTCTAGGTTAGAATATCACGTGTACTTTACTCAACTGGCCAAGGATGAGCCATAATGCTGAGACCTAGGTTCTTCAATCTGATCAGGATAGTACGCGGAGGTATGGTTAAGTGGTAAACCAAATGCCATCACTCATAGGCACTCATAGATAACTTCTTGCTAATAAAATTTTGCCTTGTTACCAGCTCACCACCCTATCCTCACTGGCGACTAACTAGTATGTTACAACAAGTAACTGAGGAACAACTTGCAAGTTTGCCCACAAAGCTAGAACCTGGCGTTCAAGTTGTGAGACAGGTTATTGTAATATCACCCAAAGACAAGAACAATATAATGCTACATTGAACAGCGCACTCTACAATGGTATTGAATTCCTTAACAAAGAAAGGCTATTGATCTATGCACGGCCCCTATAATCTATCTCACAATCTGCCTGATGATACATGCTGCTTTGTATAGGCCGCGAGAAATTCGAAGGCCTCCTCATAGGGGGCATACCCCTCGTCTCCGTCTCCGTCTCCGTCTTCTGCCCCTGCTGTGTATTATACAAAAGCACGACCGGATCCGGCTTCTGGATAACCGGCCGTTCCTCCCCGGGCTGATCTCCCATGTTCAGAGGCGGCTGGTACGCTGGGTTCGGGACGACTTTGATGAATTGCTGCACCGCGATCTCCGGCTCGGCGGCATACCGCACCGTTGAGAGATTCGAGCGTGCGGCGCTGCTAGCTATGCTGGTGCTCGCCGTTGCGGGGAGGGAATCCTGCCGTTGTTTTTGTGTATTCATAGCAGTGGTGTTCTCGACTGTGCTAAGCGGATGTTGCTGTGGCGTCTCCGATAGTGCTGGGGCTGACGACGATGTCTCCGCTACCATGTATTTTGGGTCGAGGTACGAGGACGACCATGCGTCATTCCCGCACGGCTCGTACACTGGATTCTCTGTGATTGGGGGCACTCTCGCCTCCTGCGCGTTATTCCACTCTGTGCGCCATCCTCCCGGGACGTATACAGGCTGAGGCACCTCTGGTGTGGTTTCCTGGTCCAACCCGTTTTGTGGCAACGGGATAGACGAAGGGGGAACAGGATTTAGCCCTAGTGGAATGAGCTCTGCTTCTCTCATGGGTAGCAAATCTTCGTTCCTTGCTTGACCGCCGTCCATGGCGCTTGACTGCTTGGGCTCAGTCTTCGTTTTCTCATTGTAATTCGGGTCCCCTAACCGGAATATCTCCTCTGTAGGTAGTGTCAACACCGACCCAGTCTCACTCTGCTTCCGTCGGAGCGAGGATCGCCGGGACACACTCAAATCCGTCGCAATGTCGTCCGCGAAATCGCTTACTCTACATGTTAGGAACGAGGGACTCGATATTGCGGCTGTGGCGAAAGGCGTGGGGTTTCTCTCGATCGTGATGGAAATGATAAGGAATGATGGACTATATGACTCGTGAGCAAAATTCAGAATACGTAAAATACTTGAATCCAGGATGATTCCTTACATTGCGCCAATGCATAATACTAAATCCAAGTAAGGCGACTTCGCAGCGAGCTCACCGACTGGTAAGGCTTTAGCGATCACGATGCCCGTGGCGATGAGGGCTGCAATCCAAATAACAATGCTGATCCTTGCAATAAGCAGTGCGCTAGCATGTAAATATCGGCCGTGAAGCTGAGGGGGTCCCGGCATTTCCTTCCTATAATCCTTCCTTGCCCCCCTGATGTGCAGCCCAATATAGAGCAACGACATGATGCCGGCGAACAGGATGAGATCGCGCGGTAGAGAGGCCGTCCCTAGATTGACGACCTGAACCATGAGCACAACCGCTAGAGCGATGCCGCCCGCTGAAGACAGAAAGAGGAAGAATAGCGCGGCGAGAATGATTGAAGGCCGCCTTTGCCTCTTCTGCCTCTCGCTATACCTCTGGAGGGAAGTGTAGAGTAGCGGTGCATGCATCTCACTCCGCGATGGGGACTCAGATCTAGATTCATTGCCGCGAGCCATGGGCGCGTGATCTCGGTCAGCCCTAGCAGGACTGACTGCCGGCAGTTCTGTGATACAAGACCGGGGCGATCCTACAGCTCTGTGAGAACCAAGTTCAAGCCAGCGGTCGCCCGTTTAGGAGTTTCGTATATGAAAAGGAGGTGACAGGCGATAGGAAGAACATAGGAAGAGGAAAGCGCCATAGCGCATGAAGTGCATACCGTCCGCCTATTCATCATTGAGGAAATGGAGAGGCTGGACATGACAGATAGAGGCCTTCATCGACGTTCGCCATGGTGTGGAATGAGGCCCTCGTTGAGTGTGGCTGGGGTCCGCATCGGGGAAAGAGAGCACTTAAATCCCCACGTGAGGTTCATTCCTCGACAAGTTCGACCAGAAACATTATTCTAGATCATCCGGAATATAAGAGTAGTGCTCTGCCCACTGGCTGCGTCATTGATCAATCGTCCTACTTAAAACTAAGATCATCAACTCGACTCGACGATGGATATCGCATCCGACCAGCATTCCTCACTCTTGTGGCTGTATGTCTCGTGAGATTGTTTCGCATTTCTCTTTTAAGTATTGTCTCACCTGTTAGGTGAATCTGAAACATTAGCAGTAGTTATTCTACAGTAGGAGTCGGTGACCTTAGTCTTAGCGCTTTCATCTCAAGCTATGAAGCTCTGTAAACAGTGACAGAATGCGTTCTGGTGATATGAAAACCCATGCTCCCTATTCAGCTATCCAAACGTGAACCAATCAAGACGTATCAGGAAAGTTGCATTTTGCTGAGTGCATGCCGTTACCTCCCGCACTTGATTTGACCCCTTTCTCAGTTCCAGTAGACAGAACGACCAACGAAGATCGCATACCGTTGCATCGAAAAGCAAGCTTCCTGGGTGTGTCCTACAGCACGACCATGGGCAAACTGATTAGACAAAACCCTGCAACGACAACGACTCCTAATGATCATCTTCTCGGACCCTTGGCTACCGTGTTTAGCGCGGATCCCACATGCCTGACACTGCTTCTCGGTGAATGTGGCTCTAGCAGCGCCTGCACGGAGTGGCTGGGGCAGACTTGTCAGCTGGAGTCGTCGAGTTATTGGCCGTCAAACGATGTGTCGTGTTGGCCATCGTGGACGCCTGGCGCCAATATCCAACAGTTCGCCGGCTGGGGCTTCTACTCACCCGGCTTGAGCTGCCCGGAGGGGTATACGAGCGCATGCTCGACCACGGCCGGCGAGACGGGCAACTTTCAGTTCTAGTTCCCCCCAACGGCCAGAGAGACGGCGGTAGGGTGCTGTCCTACGTATGCATATCCGGGTCTCCATAGAACAGACTGCCACGGCATAGGAATGGGTAACCCGCCGACAAGCCGCGCTTCTCCAGCCCCTTCATCTGTAACGCAGCCGTTGCGGACAATCAGGTGTGTGTCCGGGACCGTGACGTCTACCACCTACACTGGTCTCAAATGTAGTGGATCGATATATAATCAACTCACCGTTTACACTATACCAGCTACTGCGACTAGGTCGTCTTCTGACTCTGGTGGTTCCGTAACCGTCTCGAGACATGTCTTGTCGGCTCAGTTAATACAACTCAACTGGCAGTCGTCCGACCGACTCCCGTTCCCGACGAGCGACACCTCCACCGCCTCCAATACGCCCATAACCCCAACGAGCGCATCCACAACGGGGAATAGCATGGCGCAGGACCTCACAGCTGGCGAAAAGGCTGGGATAGGTATTGGTACTTCATTTGACGCGATTGGCCTGGGAGTTTCTTTGTGGTACCTCATCCGTAGATACCGAAACCTGAACATACAATCGTCGGCCGGGAAGTGTTTGCCAGGGTCGAGCGATTTGGGCGGGAGGCAGATAAGTGAGGTTCCAGACCCTTCGGCACCGGTGTGGGACTTACCGGGTCACGGAATACCTGTTGATACTGGGACCTCGTCGCGATAGGTCAGCGGTAATCATGTATAATGATGTTTCAATGTATTAGAACGGTTCCGCAGAGACTATCGACTGGCTTGCTACAAGTATTCAAGTACCAAAGGTGTCTTTGACCCCAACGCCACTGCCAGGGTGTGATCGACCTGCTTTGGAGCAGTGGCAAGTACTTCAAGAATAGCAGTGAGGGCGCACTCAAGCCTTTCCACCGGCCAATAGCCGTTAGAATGAATCAGTGAATGACGTCGTGGTGAGGTAAAGGGGCTGAAACCTATAGAACCGTCCTGTTAAGGAAGCAGTTCGAGGCGTTGACAGGGTGAGGCTCCAAAATGACGAGTTCAAAATATATTGTAAACCATCTAGATTACTCGAGCATGAGGGTACGAGGAGTTAATGGTAAAGTGTCCAAACCACTAACGCCAAAAAATAGGTTACCTGGTGCTATCCAATACACAATACCACAGTTATATAATCTATATCTAGCCCCGGGCGTGGCGGGCTTCGATGAGCCCAGATGCAAATGCATTGTATGCGGGTATAAATATTCAAAAAACTTGCTCATCGAAGCATATACGAGAGGTCTGGCAAGTTTTGTAGAATCCTCTCTACAATAAGCTCTTCTTGGTCGTCTATTACAGGGAAATTGGCCGAGTCCTTTAGTGGCATAATTCCTGGCGAACCATTCCTGACTGTCGCCCGACTAGTCATGTTATTATCACCTGACGTTTGCGAACCAATTATAGGTTTCTGGCTTGATGTTTTGGGAGGGTTTCGGCTAGATAGTGGCGTGCTTGCCTCGAATACTGTGAATGTTTTCTCAATTTCAGAGGCGTATTCCAATGGTAACTCATGCACTTCATGTGGTTTGCTGAGTGCAGATTTACCAGGAAATAGCCACAATTCTGATGATGCTACTTGCTTATCTTGTGACAGCTGTACTTTCTGTTCTGCAGACTGATCGATGTTGGGCGTGTCCAGTGGGGGTTGGGGTGTCGGCCCATGGTTTTGTGTGCGGGAGTTGGAAAGGGGGGGTTCCGAGACACTCAACTCATTATACTGCTTGGTGGCGCTTGGAGAAGAAACCATCTCGCCCCAATCATCGTCGTCATCTTGTTCCACGGGTGTTGCCTTGGTAGGCGAGGGGTGGTGGGTTGCAGTCTGTACAAGTGGTGCTGGTGGCAGTACAGAATTTATTTTTTGGCTATTGTGGTGAAGGAAACCAGCTGTGGGGGTAAATTCTTTGGCCTGATTAGAATGCCAGCCGAAACTAGGCCCCGATATAACGGGGTGGTTTGCCAACTGAAGTTCTTTAGGTAGCGAAATCCCAGTCGAGTTTCTGTATTGATGTTTATCCGCCACCACATTTTGAACAGTGGTATTGGCTACAGGGATAGATGCTACTCGTTTGTGTTTCGTCAGCGACTTCCTCCGCCGAAAGACTTCATCTAACTCAACAGCAGGGGCGTTAGAGTCCCAGTCAAAAAAGCCGGTTCGTTTGGTGCCTCCCAGTGCGGATTTCCCGGCATACGAATCTTCTTCCATCCATCGTCGAACAATCTTGATTGTATCACTGTGTAACTGAGACGTTGGCCAGGTTACCCTGTGATAATTTTCATCGTCGCCGGAATTGTGCTTCCGCATAGAGCCGTAACGGGAGATGCGATACCAGCTCTTCCGCTCCGATATTGTCGTAAAACTATCCGTGATAACATTTTCAGGCATCTCCCAGTTATCCGCAGGGTTACTCGCGGGAGACCGAGGAAGGCCAGGGAACAGTTTATCTAGAGAACCTAGATTCGTATCGAAGCTTATATCCAATAATTTATTCGTAGTGGTTTGGGGCTGAGCAGGTGCTGTTACAGTGATGTCTATGCAGCTCTCTTGTCCTTCGAGTCTAGGTTTCGTGGCGAAAACATCATTGAGCTCTGCCTTAGGTGTTGAGGAAAATTCCGAAGACGCTTCGCTGGGCGATTGAGTGAATTCGTCATCCTTCGTCGTGGCATCTCCGAACTCCCCGAAGCCAACCCTGTCGTCATCGTCGTCGTCCTTGCCGCCCGTTGGATTTGGCTTCCGCGACTTATCGTCGCGGCTTGTTGCTCGCGAGGTATCACGATGGCTGAGAGTTGGCAGTTCCTCCGACACAGATCTAGCCAAGCCATCAAATATGCCCACCAACTCTTGTACTTTTCCCGAAGTCTTTCGCAGAGTATTTTGCATTCGTCCTCCTCGGTCCTCGTCTATGGAAGTAATTGGGGAATCTTGCCGCTCGGGTTGATCATGGCTATCAACCGTGAAAGTTGACGACGGCCTCGATTGAAGGTCGTCGACTGCTGGATTTTTTCCAGCCCTACTGTTTGCATCGTCATGGTTTACATCACGGCTCATACTTGGACGGCCATTCTCCCCAGTTGCCCTAGCTCCCTCTGAAGGCGGCTCCTTTTCGACTAGAGGTCTTGCATCGTTTCTATCCTCCACTAGTTCGTGTCCTGCTACTGTATCGTGTGCTGGCAAAGGCTCTTCGAACGGTTTATTGGAAATTGCCAGAGTGTCGTGGCTCTTTGGCTCTAGGGGACCTGGTAGCCCATTATCGAGCCTCTTTGTAAATGACGACTCCGTGGCCCAAGGGTCTGGCGAAGGGTGTCGCACTATAGAGGAGGTGCGCGACCGGGAGTCGGCTATGAAGACCGGGGATGGGGCGGCATTCTCGGGCCAGGCCAGCGGGCTCTCTTTACCAGAACGGTTGATCCTGGGACTCAAGCGAGGTGGCTGCACACCTGGCTCCCCCCAGGTGGCCCATTCGTTCTGGTTATCCGTGACATCCGTCCGGTCTGCAGCGGCCCAGACGCCAGCGCTATCGTCATCATCATTGTTGCTACCAGACCAAGGCGACTGCGTGGGCAGACCGGTGGCACTGCCGAAGAAGACCTTGGGCGGCGGGCTTAGGAAGATGTTGGTTCGAGATGACGGCTGGAGGTCGTTGTCGGAAGGCGTATCGGTCGACGCCCAAGGCGAGCCCCAAGGATCGTCCATGTCTCCCCGTCAATAACTACCATCGTCGAACGCGTCAGCCCGGAGGTCCGGGATGTGCGGCGCGATCCGAACGCTATATCAACGAACTCCGGGTCGATGGAGGTTGCATTATTCGAATGATGCTACCGACGAAAGGCCCAGGGTTTTGGCGTAGCGGGCGGCTTGGTTCATGTCGGAATATGGTCAATTGAGCAAAGTTGACATCGACCAGCGTCCAGGGGGCAATCTGTTGATTTCATGTGAAGCAATAAGAGATGCTTGGCAAAGGCGTAGGTCGAATATGGTACCTACGGGTAGCCGGGGGGGTACCTGGACACCTGCCTACTAAGTAGATTGTGCCGTGACTGGGTGAGGGAAGAAGTATACAGTGCTAATTCTAAGCTTCACACACAACATGCTTAGTACTACTATGAGGTAGTAGTAGTACCTTACGTTAGGTACCTACCGAAGCCGTATGGTGGTGGTGCCAAGCTGAACGTACCGTTTACGTACTGTACCTGAGTAGGTACCTAGCTCAACTCTGTAACCGCACAACCGTTTGAGCTTAGCGCTAAACAGCTCCGCGCTACTTGGAAGTGCGTCATACCTTTTGGAGGGGTCGAGATGTGTAGTGGGTTGAGGCGTCGTTTTCTGCTGATAAATGTGCCTCCGATTCAGGCAAGGCCGGCGCACGCTGCTCGAAGCCGGCAAAACTTATGTTTATTGTCCGTCCGTTCGACACGGCTTTCCCAGAACTCCTGCTCGTCAACCAGCTCATCGGAGTTGCCACCCCAAACCATATCATACAGTACCTAATCATTCGCTCCTCGCAACATGTCGCTCGCGAGGATAAAACACATCGTTCTGGTAAGTCTGCACCTACCTCCAACACAGTCACAACATCACATCTCATGTGTATCCTTCAGGTTCTATCGGGAAAGGGAGGCGTCGGCAAATCATCCATCACCACCCAGTTAGCGCTCTCCTTGTCGCTCTCCGGACACTCCGTCGGCGTTCTCGATGTCGATCTCACCGGGCCCTCGATGCCTCGTATGTTTAATATTGAAAATGCGAAAGTAACGCAAGCGCCAGGCGGTTGGCTTCCCGTGCCGGTTCACGAGGCAGATCCCGACAAAGGCGTTGGTGAGTTGCGTTGCATGAGTCTAGGGTTCCTACTACAATCGAGAGGCGATGCCGTCGTCTGGCGCGGACCCAAAAAGACGGCCATGATCCGACAGTTCCTCTCGGATGTGCTATGGGGTGAGACGGACTATCTTCTCATCGATACGCCGCCGGGCACATCGGACGAGCATATTTCTCTTGCAGAAACGCTGTTGAAAGAGGCAAGGCCGGGCCAGGTGGCCGGCGCCGTCGTGGTCACTACACCCCAGGCTGTAGCCACCGCAGATGTTAGAAAGGAGTTGAACTTCTGCGCGAAGACAGGCATTGCCGTCATCGGCGTCATCGAGAACATGGCGGGCTTCGTCTGTCCTCATTGCGCCGAGTGCACAGATATTTTCGGCAAAGGGGGCGGGCAGGTGATGGCGGACGACTTCAAGGTCCAGTTTCTTGGCAGGGTTCCCATCGATCCACAGTTTGTCATGTTGATTGAGACCGGGCGGAAGCCGGAATACCCACCGGGCACTGTTATCAACGGGGAGGACTTCTCCAAGGACATGCAGAATGGTGGCAGCGACTCCACCGGTGAAGTGACCAAAGAAGCGAGCCTGCTGGCGGACAAGTATCGAGGCTGCTCGCTTGAGCCCGTCTTTCGAAAGATAACGCAGGATATCGTGGCCGCCGTTGGATGAGGACCAACGTCATTCAATCAGGCTAATCAAACACTCGCGTATCAAGAGCCGATGCGACATGGCACCTGCGAATTCGAAACGCAGCCCAAGCGGAGCATATCTCGAGTGGAACTGCATCTACGAAAGTGATGCAATGCGCGTCCATTTCTCCTTTGGCCCGCCATACGTGCCAAACCAGCAATGGCTTCCAAGACATACATACAGACAACCGTGAGCTACGGCTTTAGATACCTACACGGACTATCACGGCGTCGTCATCGGCAGACACAGCACCAGAGATAGTCACGCTCCAGCAAAATCAGATAGATGTACGAAGTTGACCGGGGTTTCTCGGTGATACCTAACTAATGGCCATACATACGTCAGTTTCGAGGATATTTTGATGGTGTTGTTTGCGCCACAATGCCATTTCCTAGACCTCCTGATATCGGCCGTGACTCAACAGGGCAGATTTTGCGGCAGCAGGATTGGGCGGCTATCATAATTTGTGGTCGCACTGGTTGTCACCCCGATGCCCCATGCTGCCTCTCCGACCCGGTTGTGCAGTATCCATGGCAAATGATGGCATGGCTATTTGCATTCGCCAATTAGATGATTCGAGTACCTTTCGGCCCTACTTCTGGGCACTTATATGACGATACTGGACAATGCAACGTTGAAGCTCTTCAGCTCACCTATGACTAGCCACCAACCAAGCTTGATAAGGGAGCGGTCTACATATGCCGGGCTAGAAGAGAACGCCTCATGCCATCCTCACATTGCATCTCATGGGCTTCCTGCATCAATTTACAGTGACATAAGTCCCGGGGTGGACAGGCGTATTCGGTGGCTCCAGCGTGACCTGACATACCTCCCCCGCTAACCCATCCGCCTAATATAACGGAAACAGACCGGCTGCTGCCAGACTCGAACATCATGTGAGACCTGGAGATAGGTAGGTACTCAAAGTTGGCTTCGTCGATACGGCATAACAGGACAGAATGGGCTAGCCTGGTCACAGCCCACTGCCCACTATCTCACCCCTCACTCCGCCACTCGGCGCTGCTTGCTCAGAGGTACCTGCCAAGTAGCGAATAGCGACCTCGGGGATGCAAGCAGTGACCTCACTTGGGACCGGTTTTTTTTTTTTTGAAGGTGTTGTCTCACTAACTCCCTCCACCCTCCATACCACGCTACCGACACCCAGCACGGAAAAGAGCGGTCTCGTTGCCGCCACTCGTTGTACCGACAAGTCCAGCCACAAAAACGCCCATCGAGAACACTAGCACCAAGGTAGCGTAAAGGCGGGCCCACCACCGGCCATAGGCCAAAACCCAAACCTTCCCACAACATCTTGCGCACGAGACTTTCACGACTTTTATTTATTGGACCTCCCATTGACCATTGACTACGCAGCTACCCGTCCGTACCGTCGCCTAGTCACACCACACGAGAGCCAGCCTTCCATCGCTTCAGCATCCCCTCCAGTCCCCTCCAGCACCTCGATGCTCTTCCGTAGCAAATCTCTTCGCTCCAGCACTGCTACACAATAGGCGCACGGCTGCTCGTTCTCCGTGACGCCAGCTCAGTCGAATCCCTCTCGCGGCGCACTCGTGTGCTTTTCCATGAGCCCCGTCGAACTGCTACGCTTCCTCTCCAAGCCCGCAAAGTACGCATGCTCGCCCCTTTGCTGCGTCGCGCAAGATTCATTATAAGTCCGCCAGCTGACCCGTTTCTCCAGGCCCAGATAACACTTGCTTCTCCCACGTCCCCGCGTGAAGCATCCTCGTCCTCGCTGCGTGCCCGTTGTCCGAATCCTCCTCTCGCCCGACCAAAACGCAGATATCCTCGTCTGCTGGGTCCGATACTCCTCCATAGGTATCGGTTTCTGCCAGCACGAGGCCGCCTACCTGGTCACCATTCCTTGGCCAAAGGACTTCTTCCTCCCCCTCCGCGGTCGACCCCCCTAACGTCTACTTCGTGAGACGTTCGATCCATATATCTGCCATTGTAGCTGGCTTCCGCCAGCACTCGTCGCTCCCCACCATCCTGTGGGCCTACTCTCTCAAGCGAACGCCGCAAAGTTCGTTTGGGTGGCAGTCAGTGCTCCGCAGCAGCTCCAGCAGCAGTCTTTCTGCAGCCACATAGCTCAATACACGTCCACGTGCCGTTGCTAGTAAGACACCCAGCCAGCTTCTCGTCCGCCAACCAGGCTTCACGGAGATGGTGAACTTCGATATCCCTACCAACTACACGTTCTCGCCGTCCGAGGCCACGCCTCATTTGACTATCAATCACGATGTCGCTGCGGATTTAGACTCTAGCAACGCCTTTGAAGGTAAGATCCGGCCCCTTTGCCAGTTATCTGTTTAGTCTTTTGTCTGACGTCTCGCTTCACTGCAGGCCCCGAAAAGTTGCTTGAGGTTTGGTTCGCTCCCAACCCCAACTGTTTGCCGCCCGGCGTCAAGCCCAATGGCCTCAAGGCGGTCTCGAGCGAGACTTGGGTTGGCATGCTCGATATGGTCAACTGCAAAATCCTCTCTGTGCTTGAAGCCGAACACGTGGACGCCTACCTCCTATCCGAATCGAGCATGTTTGTCTTTCCTCACAAGCTCATTCTGAAGACATGCGGAACCACGACCCTGCTTCTCGGCCTCCGTAGGCTTCTACGCATCGCCGCCGAGCATGCTGGCTTCCCATTTCACAATACCGAGTCTCTGGATCATATTAATACTGCTGCATCACCCTACCGTGTCTTCTACTCGAGGAAGAATTTCCTCTTTCCCGATAAGCAGCGTGGACCTCACAGGAGCTGGAAAGAAGAGGTCAAATATTTGGATGATATGTTCGAGGGTGGCAGTGCCTACATGGTTGGCAAAATGAATGGCGATCACTGGTACTTGTACATCACCTCGCCCAATACCACTGTTCTCACGCCTCCCCGAACTCCAGATGAGAATAAATCCTTGGCATGCCAACCCAACTCGTCCAAAATACCGACCAACATAAGCTCCCTCTTTCAAGGAGGACTGGAGAGCAATGACGAAACCCTTGAGATTTTGATGACGGATCTAGACCCTGAGAATGCGAAGCAGTTTTATCTGGAGCACGCGAGTGCGGTCGCGAGCGACAGGCTGTTCCCGCAAGCTCAGGAGGCCCGCAAGATAGCCATTGATCATCTTGGGGACTTGTCAGGTAGCACCCTAACTATCAAGACGAACAGCACTGTGGAGAGCGTTTCAGATGATGCTCTTGACGTCTTTGATAATGGGAGTGACTCTGACCTTCATAGCTCCTATACCCCGGTATCGGAGCAGATGGATGCGGAATGCATGACAACTGAAGGTCATGCCCTAGGCACAGTGGTCTCGGACGCCTGTGGTCTCTCAGAGGTATATCCCACCTCCAAATACCCGGATGCGCGAGTCGATGCCTATCTCTTCTCCCCCTGCGGCTTCTCTGCGAACGGCATTGTTCCCGCTGCTCAAAAACAAGACGATGATGAAACTACGAAGCCAGCTCACTATTTCACTGTCCATGTCACCCCAGAGCCAATCTGCTCGTTCGCCTCGTTCGAAACCAATGTTCCTGGTGGGCAGAATGGACGTGAGACATCTGAAATTGTTGAACACGTCGTCAGCATCTTCAAACCCGGTCGTTTCAGTGTCACACTTTTTGAAGCCAAGGCCGTCCATGGGTCCGACGGCGACGTGTTGCCTACTGGTCTTGCTCACAAGAAGCGCATGGAGAAGATCCAAGGCTACCGACGGGTCGACCGCATTGTCCACGACTTCGATGATTATGAACTGATTTTCCGATTCTACGAACGTGAGGACTGGGCCGGCGGCAATAGTATCCGAGTTGGGGAGGATATGTAGGGCAACCTCCGAAGTCGTTTCTGATTTGAAGCCGACCCGTCACCGTTCGTTTTATCATGTTATTCATCATTGGAAAGCGGGGATTGTAACCCAGCAGAGGAACTCAGGGAGATTGGACCTTCACGCATTGCGTCACCAAGTTACCTTCGATAGCACTCGTTAGCTCACCATTTATTGCACCGTCACACAGGCCGACGTTGGCTTAATATTATTTGTGTCCAGTTGGACATGGTCTTATCAATATGTATATTGAAGTCTTACCATGACACGTTATATTGGTAATTACAGGTCTCACCAGGTCACTCACAGTTTCAAGAACTACTCTCCGTGACATTTTCTAACTCCGTATGCCGCTATGCAGTGTAAGTTTACTGTCAACTGCATAGCTGAGAAAGTGATGTGGTAAATCGAACTGCATAATTTATCACACACATAATGCTATTCGTATCAGATACATAATAACATTGGGAGCTGCGATTTTAAAGACGCCAGCAATCCCATACCAAAGCGATACCTACTGTATACATCATCACCAACTCAAGGATGCCACGGGGTGAGGGGCAAAGTGGCTCATGTCCTCGTTTTGAATCAAATTTCATGAAGCCAACGGTCAACAGTCAGCGTGGTGCTCAGCAGATTGGCTTCCACGAGCGTCATACTCTATCAGCCAATGAACTAGTCACAGGTATGGACGAGGTTGAGACAACAGTACGCCCAAGCGTGAGACGTCGACACCCTCAAGATCAAAATGTACGTAACATGCAGTAGACTGGCGTACACGCAGAAGTCATCTGGCTCAACACGAGTGTATAATCGTCCCCTTCCCATTCCCCCTCTTGTTTCCGTCTCCTGGTAGATATCATCCCACCCCGGGCCGTCTCTCTCGGCTCCCGCCTACACTCCAGCCCAACCCAAGGCAATCCAGTCTAATTGATCTCTCGTCGCATCCCCCGCCCGATTGACTACTCTTAACCGCGGATCATGATCCTAAGAGTCCACCTCCTAGCGCTCGCCGGGGCGGCGGTGTATAGGCTGAGCGCGGCCTCCGCCTCCGCCCTCGGGCCCAGACAGGAGAAGGAGGACACAATGGACCTCTACCTGTGCTCCAACCCCAACTTCAACCATGACTGCGACGGCTGCGCCTGCGAGCGGATGGCGAACCTGACGACGGCGGGCGGGTACGGGGGGCCGCCCTGCTGTATGCATGCACCCCAGCTCTCTCATTCCTTATTTTTGCTGTTATTATCTGCTGCTGGCTCTGCCATTGTTTGGTTCATACTTTAGGCACTTCTTAGCTGACAACTTTTTGAATCCCCCCGCGGTATAGATCCCCTCCCCGAGGACCTGCGCGTCGGCAATCCCCAGGGCGTATCCTCGGCGCGGTCTTATTCAAAGTGGAACTGCACCCTGTTCGAGTGAGTTTTCTATTCGTCTGATAGAGCGTGATTCCCCCCCCCCCCCCCCTCCCCCTCTCTCTTTTAGCCCCTTTTTATCATCGTATATCTTGGTTAGAAAAGACCTCTTTCTGAAAATCTGAGAGCCACTGCTAATTCTGTCCGCTCCGTTCATTCTCGCAGTAACGAGGACTGCAATAGCACCCTGCCGGGCAGTAGCCTCACCATCCCGCCGGGCCCGCCCGGCATGGCCACGCTGGGCGCCTTCGACGATCGTGCCGTGACGTATCAGTGCTATGCCCTGTCTTAGCCAGTCGAGACAGAAGGGGGGGCCTGGTTCCGGGAACAGGGTGCGGGTTAGAATGATGTATTTTTCTTGTTCAGTGCTGGGGCGACCCGGCTCTCGGCGAGTCGTGTCCATCGAGCCCGGATGTGGACATGGACGTGGACGCAGACGAAGTAGTAGTTTGTACTGGTAACAATAGAAATCTTTGTCGTCTAACTCTCTCCCCTATTGGTCTCCTCGACCTCTTGTTTTCCTCAGCTCCCGTCACACCCCTAGATGTACCTAATCACTGTCCAGCCATGACGCTCGGATCGCCCTCTACCCAGACGGTGTTGATCCTCCAACTGCTGATCTTCCACAGCTCGCCCTCCTTGACCATATCGCACAGATACATGCCCCCGGCGGTGAACTTGTCCGAGCCGGGCTCCAAGCCCTTGCCGGGGCGGGCGTGCCGGGCCCACGACGAACACGTGGCCTGGGCCGTGCTGGCGCTCTGGATGTTCACGCGGATGTTGCTCAGGAGGTGGGCGGTGTCCAGCTTCGAGATATGGTCGAAGATCGTGGCCTTGAACTCCGCGACGCCCTTGGCAGATAAGCCGGCTATCTCGGCCGAGATATCCGGGGTGATGGCCGAGAGCAGCAGCGCCTCGTCGGCGTGGTCGACTGACAGGACCGCACGGTACAGCGCGTCCACGATAGCTTCGCGATCCGTGAGACCGCTGGCAAGTGCTGCTGGAAGGACAAAGGCCATTATGATTCGAGGCAGCCGGACAAGTAGGGTAGGCGGATGAGTTGTTGAGGGGGTTGAAGAGGGTGATGGGTAGAATCAAGGCACCCTCAAGGGTTGATATACCAGCGTCAGCACATTGCCACGCATAGCTTCAATCGTCTGAAGCTGCGTGAATAAGTCGTCGGCTCCGTGCCAAAGTCCGTGCCCGCTTGCAGTTGGGCAAGGGCGTCAGTGACTCGTACTTACATGTTCTCCTAACTGCCTACCCCGGTAATGCAGCGAGCTCCCTTTAACTCCTAATTCCGGCCCGACCCGGGCCGCAATGGCAGCCAGTAAAAGGATAGCCAAATATAACATAGCATCGGTCAGGTTCTTATCGGCTAGGGAGGTATATTTTCGCCGGGCGCTGTTTCAATTCCAATATCGTACCTCTCAAGCAGCCCTCCTGAACTAACTTGCCACGCTCCTGCCAGTTCACCCTCTTTATGAGATCGGCCCCCTTTTCTGAAGGGCCCATCTTTTGCCATACGAAGCCGGAAAATACACGCATGAAGTCCGCTTCAGCTTCCATATCGAGGATGGCCCTGAAGGAGACTGGCTTACCACCCAAATGGGGGTCAGATTGTTTAAGAAGCACAACGTCACAGTCAGAAAAAGTCAGATGTAATCAATCAAAGCCTCACGTGTCCACAGACGAAGCATCTCGAGGAATGTAATCATGTTCCTGTAAACGTCTACGAATGGGCTAATAAGACGCCACAGACGATTTGCCACAAGCTCAATAATTTGCAGAGTACACGTAGCCGACTCAAAATCCCCAAGGTGTCTTTTCTTTCCCCTTACTGTTCGCCTCCGCTAAGCCTCCGTCCACGTCAAATCCAGAACCGGACTTCACTGGTCACACGGGCACACTACTTCTTTTCCTGACCAGAAGCAGCGTTCGCGTTACCGCCACCGCTCTGGCCGCTGTTGGCTTGGTGACCGTAGGACGCATACCCGCTGTTGGCATTCCGATCGCCAGCACTTTGGGCTCGCGCGGCAAAGCCACTGGACGACATATCGCCGCCGCCGCGTGCCTGGGACTTGCGTCAGAAACTCTTCCGTTAGCGATATTGGGAGAGACACACCTGCGCAGACTGGATGCGCGAGGCATCAGCGGGCGTCATAGGGGTGCCCTTTCCTTGTCCTTTATTCTCAGACATGATGAATGATTGATGATTTGGTAGATTGTGGTCTGCTTATGTGTAAGTATGTGAAAGAAGCTGTGATGAATGTCTGTGGTTGAAGTGATAATCTTATGAACCCCGTAACTAGAGGGGGGGACACGCCCCTTATATGCCTTTCCAGCTCATAGAAATGCCCTCCGTACGCGATTGACAACGCGGAGTTTGAATCGAAAGTCGGGTGAAACAGAGAGCAAACGCCTCATAAGACGGCGGGGAAGACACATGCCGCCACATCCTGACAATCCTGCAAGCTACCGAGCCTAGCCTCTTGAGACGAGAGACACTGGATAGTTAGGCATTTGTACACGCAAAGGCAGGAGGGGAGTGCGGCCGTCCGTAGGGCACATGCTGAGTAGCGATGTGTCTATCGAATCATAACACGACAGAATTCCTCTGTGTTGTTTTCCATGGTCATACTTTCCGGCTGGAGTGGTGGGAATTAGTTAACTGCGATATGGGACTGCAGGCAGCCGCCGTCATCGGATGCTGTTCGTAAGAGTAATGTGTATGATCCTATGAGGTGTGTCCGATGCTTGATGCACGATGAAAATGGAATGCAAACAATGTCACTGCGTCGGAAGTCTACATACAAAGAATACTAGCCTGACCCAGTGTTAGCCATACCTCCTGTAAATTGTTGGTTGTGTTACCCCTATTCCTGTAAGAGCTCAGGATGAGGGCTTGGAGGTTAGGTCTTCTATTCGACTGTCATAGCCCAATATAGCGTCAAGGCAACTCGTAGAGATCTACACTCTTCTTCGCGAGGAATTCTGCGTTGTCATAATACTCTAAATAGCCTCACTTTACTCGCTATCAACCTCCTTTCTAGATTGCACCTCTAAGGATTCTGCTTGGTCTAAGACTTTCGCTTAAGCATATTCAACTACCCGTGATTGCTGTACCTCAGCTTCCTCAGCCCGTGCATGTGTAACACTATTTCTCTGTCAAACCAAAACAATCAGCGCAGTTTATAGACATGTGATAAGCGGCAAATACATTTGTATTAAGTTGCTAGAAGATTCCTCGTCGCGTTATTTTACACCTCCAGATCGCCCATAGAACAAATAGGTACGCCTGGTGGAATGACTGATGTACTTCATCTCTGTTTCTGACTTACAATCTCTAACGAACATATTGAACTTCGATTTACCAGACGGTTTGGTCGCAGTGGAATGAATATGATATGCTGCCGTTATATGATCATCGCGACGGGATTCAGCAGCACCTTCGCAATTCTGGACGGCCGCGGTGATGCGTGTTTCCGAGTCATCAAGGTTAAGTTGAAAGGCGCGTGGCGTAATATGCCGGCCTTCGCAAACAACGATGCAGGTTAGATGTCTCTGGCCGTTCTGTCCCGATACCAGCAGTCCCCAATTTTTGTATATTTGCTGAACAGCCTCAGGCAAACTAGGTCGACAGGGCGAAGATCGTGACGTAGGTGATATCAGATAACTGGCAGAAGCAGGTCTCCGCCTGTATTTGATGGCGAAGTCGTATCGTGACTGCAGCTTAAGGCTGCCATATGATGTCAGAAGAAGAGAGCAAACACGGGGAGGCGATGATGCAAAGGCGAACTGCATCCTTGACACTCCTGACGTTGCCTGTTACCGGATATCTAAGCGCTCTGATTCGGACGCCGGGGACACAATGGAGACCAGCGTACGTAGATGCTGTCTCCCTTAGGATGACTTCGCAGACTTCACAGGCGTTTAGAGGTCATAGGAACTCTGTTGCTAATACCGACTTCTTTCGGGCTGCCACAGAGGCTTTGGCTTTGTGTAATAATAACAAGTCATACTAGAACCGCCGGCAGGATGAACTGGGACACGGATGGCCCAGGAATATTTCGGTAGCCTCTAGGTAGTCTAAGCTGCCGTTGAGCACTTGGTTCATTCAAATGACAGACTGACAAATTAATGTACGAACAGGGTGACTACCCGGGTAGGATCTCAACCCCTGCTTGCAGCACACGTGAAGATAGATCTCCTAGATTATAGATATCGGTATAGCTGCTAGTTGACTACAGAATTTGCTTCACATACGCGTAGATTACACTATGTACAGACTGATGTACATGGTGCAGACGAGCCCAAATGTCCATTGAAGTAGGTGACCGCCTGTTTTGGAGGTGGATTTTTGGAGGTGGTAGAATATCTTGGCATGTCTGTGGACAGCAAGGGCATACCTAGTTCGGGCCCCCGAGGGCGACCTCCAGCATACTGTAGAGTCCATCAAAAAGGTAATATTCCGAGGTGATCGCCAGTACCGGTATTCGGGCTTCGGTAATGTGAAGAGTGGCACATGCGCCTAGAGCAAGTTTGTCGCGGCGAATCCATGCCTGGCAACAATATGCAACGGTACTAGTGTCCTATCAACACAAGTATTCACACCTCACGGCCAAGCTATAGTTCCCTAAAAGTACGGCGGCGACCATCATGATTGCACCGAAGAAGGGAGGGTCGGACCCTGAGAAACCTGTCCATACGCACAACGACGGCCAACAGGACAATGCGGGGTCAACCGCCGTGAGAACCGCTCAGTACTTGCCGGAAATCGCTGCAGATTCCACCCCGAATTATGACTTTGGTAGAGAAGACGCCGAATACATCAGCGGATATAAACTTTACGCCGCCCTCTTTGGCATAACCTCTGTCTTTTTCATCATCCTTTTGGATTTCAGCATCATTTCAACGGTGAGTATGGACGGCCCGCGGAATCACTGTGTGCTCAGGGCCGTTATCGTTGCCCCCGATAACGCATATGATTAGAATATACTGATCAAATAGCTGACGGCCCCAACCCCTCGATTTCGCGATTTAGGCTACCCCGTATATTACGAGTGACTTTCATAGGTTGCAAGAGTGCGTCATCTTCAAGAACGGCTTTATTCGATATTTCCCAAGATCGAATTGCTTTTCGGAGCCAAGAGCCTTTTTCAGAGACTGCCCCCGGATACTAGATCATCGACTCGGTGGATGATTTTGTTAACGTAGAAATTGAACAGTGTCGGATGGTACGGAGGCGCTTATCAGCTTTCGAGGTAACTATCTCACCTTAGCGCTCTGACCCGATATGCAACAATAATAGTAGAAAAGCTTTCTCTACTGCAGCCGAACTAAGGACTGATTGATTCCTGTATTAGCGCGGCTTTGCAACCTCTTACCGGAAAACTCTACACTTATCTCAGTGCTAAGCGGGTTTTCCTGTTATTTGTCATCATTTTCGAGATCGGCTCCTTGCTCTGCGCTGTCTCGACGTCGTCGACGTTCTTTATCCTTGGTCGTACTGTCGCTGGGCTGGGAGTGTCGGGCCTGGAGAACGGCGCCCTGACCCTCGTTGCTGGAGCGGCACCTTTGCACAAACGGCCTTGTAAGTCGTGGGCGGTATGTCTAAATGTTCACCTTCACCTTAAAAGCTAATTTTTAGTTGCTATACGTAGTTTACACGGGTATAATATTTGCAGGTTAATAAATATGATCGAATTTACCAAGATACCATGAGCTAACGATGAACTCCAGTTGGTCAGATCGGTATAGTCGTTGGACCGTTGATCGGTGGTGTCTTGACACAATACGTGACCTGGCGATGGTGTAATTAGTCACTCATCATTTGGTTCCATGCACCGTCCACTTCTCGACTGACAAGTTCCAGGCTTCTACATCAACCTCCCGATCGGCGCGGTCTCCGCCCTGTCACTGTTCTTCACCCATATCCCAGACGAGACGCTCAAGCCGCCCTTCTCATTCGCCCTGCTCCGCAGCATCGTGCCAAATCTCGACCTTACCGGCTGCGCGCTGTTCGCGCCGGCCACCGTCATGTTCCTCCTCGCACTGCAGTGGGGATCGACTGATTACGGATGGAGCTCGCCCGTAGTCATCGGCTTATTCGCCGGCTCTGGCGCAACCGCGATCCTGTTCTCCCTCTGGGAATGGCGCGTGGGCGAGACGGCCCTCATACCCTTTCATCTGGTGAAGAGACGGATCGTGTGGACGAGCACCATCCAGAACTCATTCCTGTTCATCACCAACTTTGTTGAGGCTAACTACGTCCCCATCTACTTCCAGGCCGTCAAGGGCGCCGGCCCTTCGCTAAGCGGCGTTTACACGCTACCCTCCATCCTGACGCAGTTGCTGTCCATAGTCATCTCTGGCGCGCTTGGTAAGCCGAGCCCGCCGCTAATCTAAATACTGAATGGCACATGGCACAATCCATGATTTCACGACCAATGGCAGGGTTATAACTCCGAAACTGACTCAAAACTCTATTATAGTGAGCAGGCTTGGTTATTACCTCCCGTTCGGCATTCTTGGAGGAGCGATAACTGCCGTTGCCTGCGGTCTGATATCGACCTGGAAGCCTAATACTTCAACAGCAGAATGGATTGGATACCAAATATTGTTCGGTTTACGCGGCATGGCATTGCAGGTAGTAAGTCCCTCCCCCAACCTACCAGCCCTCCATTCCAGAGTGCTATTTACGCCGGCGGCATCAACACTTATTAATAGAGAGAAAATCAATTATATTCTAGGCCGTAATCGCAGTGCAACACGCAGTCACGCCAGCCGACAGTCCGGTGGCGATCACCTTCCTGATATTCGCGCAGAACCTGCTAGCAGCCATATTTATCATAGTGGGCAACGCCATCTTCACGCAGACCCTGGCACGGCAGGTCCCGGCCCTAGCACCGTCAGTAAGCTCGCAGGCGGCGCTCGCGGCGGGCGGAGGCGCGGAAGCGGTGCGGGCTCTGCTGCCCCCCGGGAGCCCAGAACTCGACGGGCTGTTGCTTGCGTACTCGAGGAGCATCAACGCCATCTTCTACTTGTTGGCAGCGGTCGCCGTCGTGTGTTTTGCTGCGGCGTGGGGCATGGGCTGGGTCGATATACGGAAGATGGAGGCGGTGGAGGATGGGGCATAAGAAAGGACCGGGGAAATAGCTCCTTGTGCGTCGTCGGGTCAAGAAAAATCGGTAGATATCGGCCAGTACCAGAGCTAACGGTTGGGCCGGTGGACCCCACGCATTCCTGAATTGAGAAGAGGCGGGGTGTAGACGAAGTAGAGACGGCATCTTACGGAATAGTAGTAGGCTGATCTGGGGGATTCGACAGTTTCTACGTATGTTCCTCAGTGCGGCGCTCTGATGGCGTCGAGGCGTCAATGGCAAAACGGAGCGGCGGCGACTACGCCAACACAGCCACATAGGTTGCGCTCGCCCACTGTCTGTTCCGAACCCAGCTGGCGATGCATAAGAGGTATATTGTACCTTTTATCGCGTTGTGAACTTCAACTCACCCAATTATGCAGACCCCTATTGTATCGCGCCCCATCTACTTAGGCATGAATTTATCGGTCTAGACCTACTACCTTTCACCTACTCAAATCTAGCATTTCGGTATTCCATGATAGTTACTAGGATCAGAGTTAAAAACTCCACTGTACTAGCAAGCTGTGGTAATACTGAATTAGTTGCTCGCAGTGGTGTATATCGGCTACACAAAGAGTAGGCCTTTACTTCCGCATTCCAAGGTATGATGTAGATTACTAATGTAGTCTTTTTGCAGATCAATTAATCAAGTAAAAAAGCATCGTATAGGTATCATTAATCCTTCGCAGATAAGTATAGTGGTTGTAGCAAAGCAGCGCAACTAGATAGTAAATCCAACTACATGCGATAGCTAGTGGCGACTCCCTTTATTACGTAATCACCTCCCTATTCTCTCTCTCAACTTGGATGCGTACTTGTTCGGTCCCGAAATTTGGGGGTTTTGTTTGGGTGATCAACAATACCAATAAGAAGGGCGATATTGTGCATGTCGCACGCTGCTACCTTGTATTATGCATATCGTTGCTGACAGACTTTAAGCACGATGCTGCATTCGGCATCGGTATGGAGGGGTATCCGTCTTGTCACCTGTAAGAGATGGTCGTGGCTTGAGGTGTACATGTGGCGTGACGATCCCTAATGTAACCTCGTGCTTTCAGGAATGCGAGGAAGCTAGGAAAGATTAATTACCACATTCCCATGGATCACTATAAGTCCTAGAACAAAGAGTGCGGTTATCCTTCACCTTAGCGGCTAGACTACAACGTTATCATGACGTATCCTACCTCCCCGGTATGGACATCTGGGCAGCTTCTTCGGTAGTGAACACCATCATATCTACTTACTCTAAGTATACAGTGGAGTTCTAGCTAAGATGGGCATGCCTAGGCATGCCGGGTCGATCGACACATGCGCCAAAGATCTCTTCTTGGCCACACACAAGGCTCTGGCTTGGCCACACACAAGGCTCTGGCTTGGAATCCATGATGGTCGTAGCGAGCTGTGAATTTCCGAGGACATCTCCGTTGATCCAGTCACGGGAGTTGCACAGCTGCAGTCTGTAGCCACATGTTATACATAGTACCCCTTGCAAGGGCGCTGACAATCAAGTACATTTACACTTGTTTCGAAGAGGTTGGTTGCCTTTGACGTAGATCCGACATCAGACGTCTCGCCAGAAGCTGTTGGTTTGGAAAATCACCATCAGATCTTTTTTCTAGTCGCTGAGACTGGGCAGTACCCATATCCGATTTGCAACATCGGGGGCCTCTTTCGATTCGTGGATACTGATCGAATTCTGAGTGTTAGTGATGGTAGCTTGAGCTGTAGTATTGCTGGCATGACCCTTGAAAGACAGGGAGCCTGAGACGTAAGTCGTATCCAATGTCCGTCTGAATTCATATTGGTAAGAAACACTGAAAAGGAATTCCCAGAGAGAATACCTTTTGGTTGCTCAAGTACTGAAGTCATGTAGAATAGATGCGCTTATATATAACATGGTAACATGCCAACGATAAAAACAGCTCGTTATATAGAATCAGCTACGCGAGACCTCCCACGTCAGTTATCATTAGAAGAGGCCTTCACCCACGTATTCCACGTATAACTTAGATTAGTAGAGTGGCTTCAGGGGCAATGAATTGATCAAGTAAGAGAACACCCGTCACTCATTAAAATTTCGCCCGAAAAAGACCAAACAGAAAAAATCCGCTGTCAAACAGTTTGCTCGTGTGTCTTTAACAATACCCCCACTACCAAGTAAACCTTGTAATTACAT
Organism: Xylaria palmicola; assembly: GCA_022385595.1. Classification (NCBI taxonomy): domain Eukaryota; kingdom Fungi; phylum Ascomycota; class Sordariomycetes; order Xylariales; family Xylariaceae; genus Xylaria; species Xylaria palmicola. Next base: position 128,402 of record MU281369.1, on the reverse strand, counting down.
CACCTTTCCCCTATTCTCTCTCCGTATGTAGTATGCAATAATTGAAGTAGTTCTGCCGCTTCCTCATGGGCTTTGAACGTTGTATTACACATCTCTTCGTTGATTCGCTAAAAAGATCCTCTTCTCGGACCTTTGAAAAGTAAGAACTAGTTGCCATCCCATAATCGATACGTATGTGTTGAGTCCATGATTCTTACATGTTAATACTGGTACACTACACCTACTTAGCTAGTTGGGTCTCCAGGATTCCATTTTCCTCATGGACTCCGCTGTCTTGGACTCACTTGAACTAAATGTGTATTATTCCGACGTTATAGAGCCTGCAAATTACTAGTAGCGTGGCATCAGTCAGATGTTTACAAGGATCTCTCTATCAAACTCAAAATAAGATGCACGAGTGTACAATGTGTGTGGTCGTGTTGCATGACAACTCCAAAATGCGTTGTATTCAAGTAGGCATGTCAAGAAACAGGTTCCTTGTTCTGGTTAAGGCATTTACGTCAGTCAGATAATGGTGCGGAGCATGCATAGTCGAGACGGGAAATGAACTACACCGATGCAGTCATACAATGCAATCTATGTCGTATGCCAACTATATTGCATTACGGGAATGGTAGCATACATATAAGCTCTCGTTTCTTTTTCTCCACGCAGTGCAGCCCCTATTGCTCTCCATTCAAAGCACATAATTCACCACAGGCATTTAGATCGCCGCCGCCATGCATTGCCCAGGCTCGAAAGTTCAATTGAGTCTGTCAAAAACAAGAAGTGAGCAAGAACCGGTGGTCGTATTGCAGACGCTGGCCAATAAGGAGCTCGTGGAAACGTTTAACGGTTGGCGACCCCTCCCGCGCCAAAATGCAGGCATTCGTTGGGAAAGCAAGCAGCGACATAGGCATCCGCCTCGGATGACCCATGGGGGGGCATACATTGGATGATGACGGAATGCCTACACAATACACCTACGTAATGAACCAAGAGCGAGCCAGTACAAAGCCAAAGATATAGCACAGTGAACGCTATGGAAAGCCGAATGGTATCCAATCCAAGAGTACACAAGTTGGACCTTTGGCCTGTATCGAGTTTTTCGAGTGAGTGCCGTCTGTGAGCCATTCGGAAACTTTGCATCTATAAGTAGAATCGATATTGACGTCCAAACCATCGAAAACTTCCAACACAACCTGAAACTTGACATGGTACTCTACACTGCCAGTCTACTTCATATTGCCTTAACACCTAGCCGCTCCTTGGGGAACTCTAACTCCTCTACGCAAGAATGAAGAGCCAAGTATCAGGCGATTTTCTGGCTCAAGATGCGGTTGCGGACCGCACAAAGCTCCTTCGACTACGAGCTGGACTTACTGATGTCAGTATACTGGAGCCCCTTATTAACACCCCTGGGAACTTAGCTTGAGATACCGGGCTGAATGATTAGGCCTGTTACCTTCTTTGGTCTCAAAGCATTCTGGGTTCCTTCGCCCCGTAAAAACCTCCAGCTGACTCCGTGTTATTTACAGGATATCCTACCCGGGGTTGAGGCTGTTGGAGCCGGCTATGATCCCTTCAAGGGCTATGCTAGCACTATGAACATTGTTTCCTCGGAAATCTTCAACTGGAGAAGCGCTGAGCTGGAGCCTGTCTCTTACCAAGGCAGGCACTATCAGAAACCAACAGACATAGGCAAAGTTGAGTGGTCAGAGGACGAATGGAATGTAGTCACCGGTCAAGACATCCAGACTTACCAGGAAAACCTTTCATCGAAGGTCCAGGTTGAAGGCTCCTATGGCTTCTTTTCGGGATCCCTTTCCACAGAGTTCAATAGCGAGTCAATTACAAAAAGCGAATCGGAATTTTCGCGTGGATGGACACTGGTTGTGCCCTGGGCGCTCACACTCACCGTCGACTCTAACGCCCGTGAGCTACTGGAAGAAACATTCCGTACCCGTCTCGATAGCCTCGATACTAGTGATGCGGCGACATGCAAGAAATTCTTCGAGGACTACGGTACTCACATCTTGACTGGAGTTGCCATAGGCGGCACTGCGGTACAAAATTCTACGACGAACAAACGTACGGTAGACCGCACGTACAGCATTGATGTGTTGGCCACGCAAGCCCTCAAGTTTGGGCTAGGGCAAGCCAGCGCGAGCGAAGAGACCCAGTATTCGTCTGCTGTCAGTAACTTCGTATTCAACTCGTCTACAAAGGGCAGAACAGCTGGGGGTGATCCCGCGTACGGTGGCTCGCAGGTTTTCGGCGGGGACGCGGAGATTTACAACAGATGGGTTGAATCAGTGATCGAATACCCAGTTTTCGTCGACTTCATGGCTTCTCATCCCTTTGTTCCGATCTGGGACCTCTGCGCCGATGATGGCCAAGGTTCCAAGGTGAAGACAGGTCTCACAAACTATTACAACAACACTTGGGCTCCTGATCACATCAATAATAATGCCATTGAAGCAGATTACATTGACTCGATTAGGATCATCAAGGGCAATCACAGCAGCATCACGCCACCAGACGGGTACACCAGGGTTGACACGGACCTGAACGCCGGTGCTGGCGGCGACTGGATCTACCTGTGCTACCACAAGGCCAAATTCCAATCCGGCCAGCCGGCCATCACTGATCTGGTGATCCTCTTTACCTCTGAATCCACACCCCCGGGCTATTCGAAGCTGTCGACAGACCTGAATTCTGACGCGGGCGGGAAATGGATCTATCTCTGCTATAAGGAAGGTAGTTACGATGCCAACACCGCGATTCTAGACGTTACCGTGTACAGCGCTAGCTATAGCTCGGCGCCTCCACCCTACGGCTACGTCAAGCTCGATCGTGACTTGAACGCCGATGCAGGGGGCGATTGGGTCTTCATTGCCTACGCGAAGAGGGACACCTAAGGTCAAGGACAAGATGCTTCTTCTCGTTTTTTCTAGTGTTGTTGTTAGGCGGGAGGGGAGTTCCCCGTTTCTTTGGTCAATAGTTTGGGCATATCCTTTGATGCAATCGCAAAAAACTAATGTACGGGACTGGGGTTCTTTGGGAGAATGAACGTACGCTGGGATTGGCACATTCCAACACTTTGTGAATTTTTCAACCATATCTGTGTAATGGTGGATTCAGTTAAAGCTTGGAATTGGCACTGTCGGGCTCTAAAATGTCTGGAATCATGTATTCCCCCCCGTTTTTTCGGCTTATTTACTTCTCTCGCTAGTTAAATGATTAAAACTCCATTTAATCCTCTTTTCTTGCTTTAAAAGCCCTTACGTGAGTGCTTATCCCTCTGCCTTGGCAAGCTACTTGTGTAGGCGTGGGAACTGCCACAACGGTACGCTCTAGAAGAAAAACCCGAAGACCAAAGAAAAACCAAGAAGTGATCCCAGAAATCTCTCCTCGAAAGCTTCCAGCTCATTTTGGCGTCCTGCCCTCGCAGCGGCCTTGCGCACAATCCCAAGGGCGAAGAAAGGGCTATAAGGGGGCTTATGTAATAAAAAAAGGGGGCGGGGGCGGGGGCGGGAAGGGGGCGGGAAGGGGTTAAGCTATACCTTAGTTATTAAGTTGCACTGCTTTGGCATTACGCACACTCACTACACAGTCTATGCATTGACAAACACCATGATTTCTGTTTAATTAATTGATTCCCCATGCAACTACTCTCTTATTCGGTGCTAGAAGACGCCTTGGAACACGTGGGCAAGAGCCCTTCTCCAAGGAAGTTGGCGCGGGCGATTACGCGTAGCTGATTCAATATCGGCGCGCTTCACAGACGTGCGAAAGATGTCTTAATGCAGACCGCTTGCTCCAAATCGTCTTCCACTTACTTTAAGTAGAAACGAGACAATGACGTATGTTGTTGTGAAGCTTTTTGTTGGCGGTCGGTAATATTATTTCTGTTGTGCAGTGAAGAGAAATCTTATAGGTTCCCTCCATCCTATACGTTACCGTGTATAGTGGTCACGTGTAGTCATCGTCGGCTGCTTCGCAATCGGCTCAGCCGTTTCGGCTCAGCTCAATTCAGCCCAGCTCAGCTAGGCAGATTTGACGACCGGGTTGCTATCTACAAAGTCGAGAACATGCTACAGACGTACCCTCTCAATTAATCCCATTTCTTTACACCTCATTCTACGGGCGGTCATAGAATCTGGGAATTCATCATGCCGCCCGAACAACAAGCAGTTCAAGGGCGCGACCGTCTGGCCGCCGAACTTGCCGAGCTTCCTGCCGGCGTTCGAACTATGATCGCCTTTCTCTCCGTCGGATTGAAAGCCAGCATTTTCGCATTGAGGGACACCGTACTTTCTAAAGTCGGTGCATGGGCCTTGTCCAGTATTGGTCTGTTCGGGTATTACATGCCTGCTCGCACTATCTCCAATCTCTTCCACCTGTACCTTTTCTTCTCCGGGCAATCATCTTGGCGCAGAACCGCCGTCACGCTCCGACAGCTTGCCAGTCGCGAAGGCGCCGATGATGAGTCCATCGCGCAGCTCTTTCTGGAGGCATCGGACTTGGTCGTTTATGTTTTTATGTCTTTATTATTTAGGAACATTCGCGCGGTCTGGGGGCTCTTTCTATCCGTCTCAGTACCTTTTCTCCAGTTTCTTGTTGTGGCTGGCCCTATGTGGCTCATCATGATCGACAACCCGATACAGACATTCAACGCCGAAGTAGCAAGGATTTGGAACGTTATTCGGCCAAAGATCCTCACTTGCGGCCAAGTGCTGGGCCGTTTTGTCGCAACCGTGTTGCGCCATTGCGTTCGGTTGTTTGGGAATATCGTCACATCCATTGTCGCACGCCAGGAAAGGAAGACCGCCGCCCGTGTGGCAACACTAGACACTTATCAGCACGCTGCACTTGGATCTGGGGAGATCCGTCTGCTCAAGGTCTCCAAATCCACACCATGGAGCCCAGTTCGATGTGAATTGGTACCCGTACGACTCGACAAAACACCGTTATTTGAAACAGTCTCATACACCTGGGGCGCTCAAGTCGCTCTGAAACCAATAATCATGAATGGAGGCAGATTCATGGTCTCTGAGAGAGTCTACGATATAGTGCATGACAGAGCGTCTTGCCTAATGACGAGATACCTATGGATAGACTCTATCTGCATTAATCAACGCAATGAGGCCGAGAAGAGTTCCCAAGTCCAGCTGATGAGGAAGATTTACAACTCATCATTCCAGACTGTAATATGGCTTGGCTATGCCCCTGATGCCAACGATGCTATTGGGCTTCTTGCGCACCTCCAACGGCGGATAGACTTTGACGATCCTATTGAACGAGCATCACGGCCCCTTATGGAGTTGAATATTGAGCATTCTGGCTGGCCCGCTCTAACTAGACTCATTAAGCATGATTACTGGTCCCGGTGCTGGGTAATTCAAGAAATTGCAATCGCTAGAAAGGTCGTCATATTATATGGAGGAGAACTTATTACCTGGAACTACTTCTTTTCGTTGATTCAAATCATGTTTAACAGCGATCCGAACTCCGTATGGCACATATCAAAGATATATGGCCGCAGCCCCGAGAACCGCTCCGGTCCGATCCCTATGGACGCAGGCCTACAGATAATTTCTATAGGGCACGTGAGGACGACGATCGACGCCAAACAGACGATTGGGCTCTTCAACCTCCTTCTCGCCAGTATTAATTCCACTGCTACGGATCCTCGAGATAATATATATGCCGTGCAGGGAATCAGCACGGCGGCAGATTCCGGCGATATTACGCCGGACTACACGTCGACAGTCGAGCGCCCATTCCTGAAGACTGCCGAATATCTACTGAAGCAAGACTATCCATCACGCATACTTCACCTTGCGGGCATTGGCTTCCATCGCAGTGCCAATATACAGACCTCCTGGGTTCCAGATTGGAGTACCAAGAGATTGTCCAGAATCTATTGGCGTGGCCCCCTGCATTCGCCATATCGGGCGTCAGGTACTGCTCATAATGAGCCGGACATGGTTTTAAGCCCCAACGGACTCACGCTTACTCTTAGAGGCATCGAGGTCGATCGTATCAAACAATTAGGCCCTCAATTCTTTGGGGCTTCGGAAAATGGGGTTGTCAAAACCAACGTATTTCTAGAGGTTTATGACGATTACGCCAACAGTCGAAATCTCGTCATGAACAGCGCACTACGTGGGCCCTATGGTACAGGTATCTCTCTTGCGGAAGCACTGTGGAGGACGCTTATAGGGGATAGGACACCAGCAGGTGCTCGGCCCGCCGAGTCGGCTTTCTCCGAGTACTATCAAGCTTTGGTGCGATACATTGACGTGTGGCGTAAGCTCTTCGGACCTGATATGCAGCTGCTAGAGCCTGATATCGGCGCCGAAGAACAAGCACGGATGACGACTGCTATAACAAAAGATTTGACGGATTTAGGCAGGTTTCTGAACGTATCAGGAGCACATGTGCGAGAGCGCATGGTTGCAGTTACCGAACGAGGATACATTGGGGTCGTGCCACCATATTCTAAAGTCGGTGACGCGGTATTTATTATCTCTGGGGCACAAGTTCCTTTTCTGCTACGACCCCAAGTTGATACTGAAGATACTGGTGTATCTAGCGGTGGGAAGTGGCAGCTTGTAGGCGAAAGTTATTTTCATGGCATGATGGATGGGGAGATGGTGACAGAGAGGCATGCTGAACAGACTGTAGAATTATGCTAGATGTGTGACTTGAGATGCGTCAATAAAATGAAAAAATCTCCGAATGTTGCTTTAGTGATCCTCGCCAGCGATGTTTGCCAATAGAGAGCTGGAGATTGCGAGAGGGGGCAAGAATTGGAGTACCCCGACCGCCGGAAATCGATACGTCTGGTTGCAGCGAATGGGGAAACGAGAATTTATAATAATGAAGCAAACAGAAAACGCCCTGCAGACTCACTCGGATATTGATAAGCCGCCGCCGGGGAAAGCAACAGCGTGGCTTGACAGGGAAAGAGGATAGCATACAACTTGATCAAATCGTGGTCGAGAATTGGGGTATACCCGAATGACCGCCCAGGATGCGCACCCTAGCGTTGGTCATGACGATCGCTTCAGCACAATTCGTGCCCGCTCTCGCGTATAGCTTCTGAACAGTGACGCCTCAATCATCGCTTAGGTCAGTAATGAGGCTCTGAGGGGATCCGAGCCGCCACGTCAGCTCATTTCTTACATGCAAATGCTACATAGTAGTGCATAAAGTGTGATCAATGACAAGGCAGGCTTGACAAAAGGCCGGCTAGTATCCGTTCTCGAACTTCTGACGAACATTATTAAATGTTATCACAATCTATAGATCAGCCTTTCAAATGAACATTATGTAGAGGAGCTACATATTTTTCATCGGCCGCGCAGTTAGTCGGGGAATAGCAGCTCGTAAGCAGTGTCCTGTTACACATACACAAGCGGAAGAGGCTGAAAGCAATAGAACGATATAATTAAGGGAGGTCCTAGGCGTATACTCAGAAGGGTAATGCCTAGTGAAGGCAGCTAAGGCCATTCAGACTATCAAACCCATCGAGTCTACATAGAGTCAAGGATAGCAAGCAGACCTTCAGAGGCTACCTTAGCGGAGATACGAAACGATTCGAGGCTGATCCATTCGGAGGGTGTGTCGAGAGGCGTTTTACGGTGGCAAGTAAGAGCACAACAAGTTTACTGATTGTGTCGCGCAGTCTGTATTGGACGCTCAAATTTTGATTTCAAAGGTCTATTACGCTCCTCACATAACTCCCATTTTTTTCTCCCACCTTACTAATAGCCCCAAAGCATGATGAGTCCCAGAGATAGCGCGTTGGCAAATAGAAGATGAGGCCGATCCTGGTCCCGACAAACTGGCTCAGCTGTCCCCTGTAACGACACCTTGTTGGATATCAGTATTAAGACGCTCGAGTCGCGTGGGGAGACTTGGACCGCTACCTCAACCTGCAATCACAGCCACGAGACGTCAAACGGCTTCGAATATTTTGAAACTTATACTGGTGGGTTGGGGTAGTTATGCGAGCATTATCGTGGGGAACTTGGCCCCTGATGTCGTTGAAATGAGTAAAGGTTGACTTATCAGCATACCTTAGCCGAGACCCGAATCAGGGCCGGTAGCAGACCGCTATTCCTAACGGACATTGCGTTTATTCTACGTATCTGCTGAGAAGGGAATAACAAGACAAGGCGGTTGAGGAGACTGTTAGGTACCTAATTGACCACGGGGTGGTGTTAGGTAATAAAACTGCTACGTGCGAGTTGAAAGAAATCTCCTAGTGCGCAAGGAAGTCAAATGTTTTTTCATAGCACGGAAAAAACTTGATGAGCTTGGCCGCCGGTGTATATCAAGCTGTTAATAATACTTCTGGAGAGCACACGTGCCTTTAGAGTCCAACTGGGCTAGTCTGTATCGCACTTAACGTGGACATCGACCCTGTCTGCCAATGCAGCTATGGATCTAGGCCTTGCTGCTTTCAACTGCCTGACACTATTTACAAGAGTAGTTGTCGTTCTAAGTAACTGATGCAAGTACATAAGCAGCTTCGCCACATATCGCCCGGGGAGCGCTATATCTCAGGTAGAAACCCTCCGCGAAATATGATCGGCATTCAAATACCGGGCACCTAGCCGGGTGGCCGGTATACAGAATTTAGGAAGGAAAGCAGAACAACGCCAGTCGGAGAACACGCCTCTTTAGAGAAAAAACACAGGAGAAGAGGACATGGTTATAAGTCATGAGAAGTTTGAAATGGGGTGCAGACCGACTGCTTCTCTTCCTCCCGTCACCACGACTTGTCCATCCTGACACGGAATACCTATGGTTCCGGTTAACTACGTACGGCTCCAAACATGTCACACTAACTAGGGAACAGCGTAGTATCGTATCTCAAATGGGCATGCAATGCAGCCGATAGTTGCTCGATTAGGACATCTCAGCCAGCACCCTTTGCCGAATTCCGGAGCATACCCTCCCTGAACACTGCTCGGCCACTTCCCCTCTTGAGCACGACGACCGCCAGTGAGGAAACTCTGGTATTGTGCAGACAGCGCGCATCACTGACGATCCAATCGCACGATGTCGCCCACGGCGATAGCATCTTACCAGAGACCACATATAATATCAATGCTATGCATGCACCTTATACCCTCTCTGAGTCAGCTGAATGTACCGTCCATTGACCGTCGAGGCTAGATCGCGCAGAACGAACGATGTGACCCGCCCGACATACGACCCGCATCATCGCGGGGCTCGGGCCAATCGATGCGCGGACGAGCGACGTGACGGAGATGCGACGCTGATACTTGTACGTGGATGAATGGCTGGAGAGGCTGGTAACAGAAGCAGCGTACCCCGTTTGGTGATTATTGGGGGTGGTGTAGTGGCCACAGACGAGGTAGAGTTGGGCAGATAACCAGTAGATCGAGGACAGATAGCCGGCCAGTCTCGCAGGTCACATAGTATGTGGCCCCCGAGGAGAGCTGACACGACTTCGAGCGCCCGTCCCGTCATAAAGCAAGCCGAGGAGGTATGGGCACATGTCTCCCTGCAAGGACAGGGCGGTACCGTACCCAGAACCTCATCGTTCGAATCATGGTTGCCGTCCCAACTCCCCAGCCCCCGGTTCCATTGTACCTGCAGCCAGTCAGACAAGAGAGTGCGGTTCCGGTCCCCAACCAGCGCCTCTTTGCGAGCGGTCGGGGCGAGTGAAGAGATCGCCATCGCAAACCATTTCCCGACGTGGACGCCAAGCCGTCGTGATCTACCCAACCCCCTCACTCGCCATCCAATCTCGTCTAAGGCAACTCTGCGAACCACGATCGATCTCCCTTGTATGGATACCTTACCTAACGCATATTTTCAAAAAGAGCAGGTATGCTTATGTTACCGAATACCGAATACCTTCTCCGTTAGTAGAGAGAGTGGGAACAAGCATGGGAACTAAGCAGAGAGGGGCCGGCGTATACGAGGTCCTAAAACTCTTGGCGACAGCCAACTTCTCTCCCGGGCAGATGGCACGATGGCCGGGGTCCAATTCGCAACGTAGCAAGCAAGCAGCACACCGGCAAGGTCGGAAAACAGCTGAGGTAAGGTAGGTAATCTTGAGAAATATATTCTATCTTAAAAAAGTTTCAGTCGCGTGACTGAAGCTACCTGGTATCGTTTACGAGAAAAGGAGTGCGCTGTTTTCTCATGACCTCCAACCCGGCCAATGAATCGAAACGCCCGCCCGTCCGTCCGCCCGTCCATGAGGAAGCCCGCCGTAGTTTCCTGGCATGAAAGTAACCGGCGTAAAAGTTCTTCGTCCCAATAATAAAGCGTCGTGAAACTTGATATCGTACCCTCCATTCTAAATGAGTGACTTGAACCATCCTATTAAGTAAACTCCCTCGCTAAACTCATAGCCAGGAATGAAATTATCCTCCCAACAGATAGGGACCGTGTTTCCCTTCATCTCGCCCATCTCACCACTTTCGCCGCATCGTCACCGAAACTCTCCAGGCCCACTTAGAGCGCTAGGACAGCAATACCGGCAGCAATCAGAGCACCGGCTGGTCCCACCCTGACAGCCGCACCCGTTGGCACAACCACGGGGGTGGTAGCGCTAGCACTTGGGTATGAAGAGCTGGTCGGCGGGTATGTGATGAAGGTCGAGTTACCAGCAGGGTAAGTAGGCGTGTAAGTAGGCGTGTAAGTAGGGTACGTCACGGGGTAGCTAGGCGTCACGGGGGGGTAGCTGGTAGGAGTCTCCACGGGATAGGTAGGAATCTCCGTAGGATAGGTAGGCGTCTCCACGGGGTAGGTAGGAGTCTCAACAGGATAGGTAGGCGTCTCCACGGGATAGGTAGGCGTCTCAACCGGATAGGTAGGCGTCTCCACGGGGTAGGTAGGCGTCTCTACGGGATAGGTAGGCGTCTCAACCGGATAGGTAGGAGTCTCAACCGGATAGGTAGGAGTCTCCACGGGGTAGGTAGGCGTCTCAACCGGATAGGTAGGAGTCTCAACAGGATAGGTAGGCGTCTCAACCGGATAGGTAGGCGTCTCAACCGGATAGGTAGGCGTCTCAACAGGATAGGTAGGCGTCTCAACCGGATAGGTAGGCGTCTCAACCGGATAGGTAGGCGTCTCCACGGGATAGGTAGGAGTCTCCACGGGATAGGTAGGAGTCTCCGTAGGATAAGTCGGAGTCTCCACAGGGTATGTTGGCGTCTCCGTTGGATAGGTGGGAGTCTCTGTTGGGTAGGTAGGAGTCTCCACGGGGTAAGTTGGCGTCTCCGTGGGATAAGTAGGAGTTTCTGTGGGATAGGTAGGCGTCTCAACGGGGTAGGTGGGAGTCTCAACGGGGTATGAGGCAGGATACTCGGGCGAGTAAACTGGGTATTTCCCGGCGTTGACGGTCGCAAAGAGCGCGGCGGCGGGCGCCAATGTCTGAGTGAACTTCATGATGACCGACTCCTTAAGACAATTATGATTAAGATGTATAGGTAGCTATGCTTTGCAGGCAACGGCCGAAGCGAGTGGTCCGTATGATATTAACGACTGCAATGCCGAATGGAGTTCGACAACCGAGTTTGATAGCGACTGTGAAGGGCGATTATGTACGAGTTGCAGAATCAGATGTCCGAGAAGAGTCACGGTGTCCGACTTATATACTTATTTATCTTCTCGAGCAGCAAGTATCCAACCCAATAGCGGGCTACGCCGAAAACAGCCACGCTGGCTGAGATCTGCAACTAATCCCTGATGATCATCCTGGTTTCTAGGGCAATGGTACACGATATGCGGCCTACCTAATGGACAAGGACGGATTGATCAAGCTACCCCGGTAGCCCATGGCTCATCACACACACAACGTAACATCGGAAAACGTACTATGCATGGCGGTCTTTGAGAACCAGCCCCATCAGACCGCCACCTTTTCTCATAGCCTTTGTCTTTGATCAAAGACAATGGCGGCCCGGCCCGGCCAGACCAACAGAGACAAACCGATGGTAGTGAATAGAAAGACAAAGAAGGGCAACCAACGTCGCATAAGGCGACATGGCCTCATTGTTGCCGGGGGGAATTGCCAGATGCAAATGGCGGACCGATAAGACAGAGCGGCCTATCATCATAGCTCCATGGTAATACGAGGTCATGGCTTACCGAAGCGTCTGCCATGAGAGGCTGGTTGGCCAGGTAGCTGCCTCGACACCAACGTCCAACCGGTGACGATGATGCTGCGGGGCTGGCATTTCCAAGTCGACAGGGCCCTAGGACTCCAAGGCTCTACGAAGCAGGGTGACGGGCTTACACTATCACGCACGATGGCTTATGTTGACGTTACCTGTTACCTGCGTGTCGGACGAGCAGAGACGGGCCACGAAGAGGAGCACGACGGGGAGCACGACGAGCGCGAAGACGGCCGGCGGGGCGTGGCTGGATCTCGGTACGTCATGCTGGGCCTGGGCCGCCTGTCGCCTTCAGGGCTAGGGCGTGAGCTGACAGGCGGAGGGCGACGGCCGTGTTCTGCGATGTTCCGTGGTGTACTTGTATAGTGGTGTATAGTGGTGCGGCTTTGTGCTGGCCCCAGGCGACCTTGCCGCTTGCGGGCTCCAATGCGACGCTACTACCGACAGTGCCGGTCACAACTCGTGTTGGCCTGGCAATGTCTTGGCCCGACGGTGCATTGGCGCCGTGGCAGCGCTGGTCTGCGTGCGTCATTGGATGGGCCGCATCGCCAGATGATAGTCCAGATGATAGTCGTCCGGCGAACCCAATCGACCGCACACTGCGGTGATATCGCGCCCGCCGGAGGTCGACCGCGGAGGTTGTGGCGGGACGCCATCGTCTCAGTGAACACGTAAACTCGAGGTTGAGCTGAGGCGATTGAGCGACGGAGATTGAGCTGAGCGGGAGGTGCTATGTATCCAAGTCTACCTAAGTACCTAAGGTACCCAAGGTTAACTGCCTACCCTGCCTAACTTCCAGGTAGGTCCGTTAGGTACGGTAGGTACTCGCTGAGTGATCCCCCGCCAGCGAAGCAGGGGGGCTGGCTGCTGGGTCGAGGTCTGACGTGGGGCCACTGCTGTTGATGCTGATCCCATCAGAGCCTTTTCAGCGAGGCACCCGCATAGGTTAAGTACCTAGCCCACCACACCTCCTCCCGCCGTACATGAGGGAGTACATACGTATGCATTTAAGAAACACATCTTCTTAATAGAGTACTTAGTAGGTACTTATCCAGACATGACCTCAACCTCTTTATGTCTAAGAGGTACCTAGGTACCTTGGTATAGGTAATGAAATAACCACGTGCAATCGAAGTTTCAAGTAGGTAGGTAGTACCTAGGTATACCCTATCTAATTTAGCTGCCGTCTGTCTTGCCTCGTATTGCTATAGAACACGAGGCCCGATGGCCATGAGCTCCAGTCCCGTGGCCCGGAATGCCTCTTCAGCCCTGGCTAAAATAAACCATCTATCAAAGCTCCCCGCCCCGTCCAAGACAACTTCTTCGACATAGGCTTTTTTGCAAAATGTTTCTGGATTCCATCAAGTACCAGTACCATTGACCATGTTGAATACTTTATCCATTCGCGCCGTTGAACGCTGACACGCGGGCGCCGGACAGCCCAAGCCCGTTTCATTTAACTAGCTTATACGCTGTGACTTCAGCTAGACGCCATGCTTGCTCCCATGGAAACGTCCGTGCCAGCCTCTGCTTCCATCTCCGCCGGCCAGTCTGCCTCAAGGCGCGTCAACATGCCGATAGGCAATGTGGGATTGCCATCTCTTACGTATTATCAATCCAACTTGCTGCACGCACATAGTCGATTTACCGCTCCCCACGCCATGAACCCCCATGTCTGCTTCATGTTCACCGATCCTTGGATACTCCGTACCTGGCTCTTCGTAAGTTATCAGCCTCGTCCTTCCCCCCCCCCCCCCCCTAAGGGCTGTTTCATGGCTTACGCAATGTGAATAGCTGGTCGGGCTGCGCAACAGCCCCCCTCTTTTCTCATGGGCCTCTCATGGCCGGGTAGTACGAGTACCGGTCTGCACGTTGAGGCTCAGTTGTCACCCTCGCTTCAGTTCTCTGATAGTATCCAGGAAACCAGGAACCCGGGCTAGTCCACCCCTCTTTGGCTGGGCGCGGCCGGTTGGGTTTCCACAGATCTTCATCGTAGTACTTGGCATCGTCGACGTTGCCCCGGTGCTCCGCTGATATCCACCTTCTTCAATCCCGCAAATCATACTCTGCTGATTAGACAAGAATCATCGCTCGACGACGGCGCCATCAGCACCAGGGCAAATTCTCTGCTGCAGCTTCAACCGTATAGCGGCCTTGGAACGTGCCGTAATATTCCACGACCCGTCACCGCAGAGTGTTCGAGTTTGCCAGATACAGGAGGGGCAAAATGAGGTCTTGTATTCTGCTAGACTTGGAAGCAGGGCCTCTGAAAGGAGACCAGCAGCTCATCTAAGCGATGTGGAGAAAAGATCCCAGAAAGATGTTGTCCGGTTTAACCTTGCCTCTCTCTCTCTCTCTTGACGTAATCTGAGGCATTTACTCACATGTAGTAGTAGGTTACTGCCAATCAGAGAGGCCTCGGAACTTGCACATCGGCCGCACCTCACACACCCTCGCGGAAGACGGGGCCGTCGCAGAACGACTCGAGGGCCGCAAAACACCGAGAACGAACCGCAGAAGTTAGCATTCTGGCGCGCAGGTCGGCTCTAATGCGACAACGCTTCCCGACGCCAAGTGTTTCCATTCCAACACTCCTATCGTTGGCAATTCCGACGCTTTCTCTCGTGTGTCGAATGCAAATCCTGTGCATGTAGGAGGTAGTTGGCGAGCGCTCACATATACATATACAGCCATACATTATGTCCCTCTGGATTGTCCTTGGCGATCATTGAAAAATTCATTATCGCCAAGATGCCGCGTGCTCGGCAATGGTGAGGTTCCATTCGAAACCTCGATAAGATCCGATTGTTCTCCGCACCGTTAAATGCAGGGATCTTAATTACGTGGCCCACAACCGGCCATGATCTCTAGCAGCGCGCGACGCAAGATGAGAGAAAAAGGCGAAGAAAAGAAAATTTCTGCTTTGGGGCCAGAGTTACCTATCCTTTGATATGACTTTATTTTTTGTTAGAAGCCACTAAATCAGCGGTGATGTGGACCGGGTTGGCAGATTCTCTTCGCTGCGGTTTCGAATGCGTCGAGTTGCATTCCAACGGCGAGAGTCACCCACCAATTCAGCTAGGTGACGCCTCGAACGAATACAGAGACCACGAGTGCAGGTGAGATGTGATGACAAAGAGACTATACACTCACAGCGAACATGATAATAGGCAGCCCCTGCCTCTATTACGTCGAATAACTTACAAACCTGCTCAACCTTGAGAATTGACTGGTGTAGGGTTGATCCGACCAATAAGGCCAGTGGGCGACGCGTACCCCGTCTGCAAGGCACAGCGGTCTAGACTAGACGATCGATCTAATGGCCCTACCGGTCTTGGTTGGCCTTTGGGACGCTGACACATGGATCCCCGTCAGGAACCAGGCACCGCCAGGCACAAGGGCCAAATGTCCGCAACTTGAGCCAATCGGAGCCCGTAGTCGTGCATTCACAAAGAGACAGCGAAGCTAAACTTTTTTTTCCCTCCCTCTTAAGCTCTATGATACCCTCCGGCACCCGTTCTTCTCTCCTGTGACGCCTTAGGGTGCTTTCTGCACACCCTGCTACCGGTATCCCCCCGCTACCCTTTGCATAAGCCTAATAAGTATATAGGTAGGTATACTCCGTACTACCGACACCGTAGTTCCGGTCAGTCGGGGGGGAGGGTGCCTTTAGTTATATCTAAAATAGGCCCGAAGGAATTTTATGTTCCAATTTTCCTTAGCTAGACTAGATCCCTCCCGCGCTTCTAGAACCCGCCCGATCGCGTCAGCCTTACACTACATTATTACCAAGACAGGATATATTTCTACTACTATGTATGTCGTTCACCACTTCAACAGTGAACCCTTCTACCCGTAGTACATATATCCACGAGTCGGTTAGTAGGCGCAGGTAGTATACGCGTCCGGGGTTTTTTTTTTTTTTTTTTTTTTTTTTTTCCGGATTATGGGATCAAGACGATGAAGACTAGCCAAAGCCCCCACGTCCAGACCCTGCGGATTAAATCGGTCGGGATGAAGACTGGCCATGCGGCCAAAGAACGTGTCCGGATGTGTTGTGCTGTTGCTAATGCCCGGTCGGAGGATCTGAGGAGGGGCTACGTTCGCGTGTCAACGTGGTGTAAGTGGTGGACGATAGGCTCCGACGCAGGCCATCCTATGAAGGGAGAGTCTGACCAATAAGTTTTTGCGCGAGCTCACTCAGGATGGCATACATCCACAGGGCTTAGATGAGTCGGGCATATTGCCCTTTGCGATACGTAACCCTACTGTACCTGCATATGCTCTGGACCAGCATTGGCACCAACAATGTGGCACGGTCACATTCCGCCTGGTCCCCCGGGATCCCTCCCTGTGTGAACTATCATATAAGAGTTAAAGTTCTCGCATACCTTTTTGAGTTTCACAGCGTCGTCTTCTGCTAACTCAAACTTGGTATTTCATTCATTCCTTTGGGCTATATATTCTCAGCTGCCATTCCTTCCTTCTTTCCAGTGATACACATTCCTTGAATATTCATCAGGTCTTGCTATTGATCTAGCCTCACGCCACCTTCGACACTGGGAGAATATCCAACATTTGATACCAATAACCAACGCATACTGCCCACTATTCTTCAGCACGATCTAAGACATCATGCAATTCTCACAGAAATTCGCCGCTCTTGCGGCTACAGCTGCCACTTTGGCCAGCGCCAACTCCATCACCTTCGTTAACCAGGATGCCACTCAACGCACCGTTGTCTTCACTCCCAACGATGGACTTCCGCAGATTCCCTCTGTCGTCGTCCCCGGTCTAAATGAGGTCAAGGTCGAGTTCCCTTGGCAGTGGGGTGGCAACGCCTACGCCGTACTCCCTGGAGCGCCCATCGTCCCCGGGATGTTAGCGGAGTAAGTCACTACTGCATGACTACTGCCTATCCGTTTGTGGCTCGGGCTAACTTGCTGCAAGGTATCTCTTTCAGGGGGGCGCTGAACATGACCTCACATTCTTCGACGTGTCTGCCATCGTGAAATCCACCGACACCAACAATGTCAAGCAGCTATTCCCAGTCAGTGAGAAGTATGCGAAGGAGAAGGTGGTGTTTTCTGGCTGCACCGTGTTCCCGTGCAACAAGGCCTACTACCACCCCGACGATGTCCAGACCGTCGCCACAAGCCAGGTGGACTTGATCTGCACCCTCGGCACCCCTCCCAGTTACCCAGTCGCTCGTAATGTCGATGGCGAGTCAGAGCTAGTCGGCCGCAAGTTCGTCCTGGGCGAATTCTAAGATGGAGCAAGCCCCCCTTCCACCATCTAGCATGACGATAATGCCATCGCGCAGTGCGCTCCGAGACGATGAACGACAGACACGACAAGATACCCACACCTTTACTTCTATCCTCCTTTCCTTCTTCTTTTATTCTTCTTTTTTCTTCGTCTTCGGCCATGACGCCGCTCACAATTTAGCGCCCTTGACGGCAGCTTTTACGCTTTTCGGGTTCATGGAGTTATCCTTACCTGGGTTAGAAATGGGATACGGTGACGGTTTGGCAGAATGAAGCCGAGATGGCATTACTATCCAGGGCAACCTATCGTCTCAGAATTGCGGGCAGTGTAGGGGGGGGATTTCCGTTTCTG
Source organism: Xylaria palmicola (assembly GCA_022385595.1). Classification (NCBI taxonomy): domain Eukaryota; kingdom Fungi; phylum Ascomycota; class Sordariomycetes; order Xylariales; family Xylariaceae; genus Xylaria; species Xylaria palmicola. The sequence goes on along the minus strand of MU281369.1, from coordinate 110,631 downwards.
CAGCCATATTGGCTATGGCGCTCGTGCTGGGGACAGGGAAATTGTGGCGGCCAACGCCTCATAACCCCGTTTCCTTTCAGCGGGCATTATTTTCAAACCTTCTTACACTCATTAGCTCAGACCATTTAACGTTACCTTTCTTGTACCTACTTTAGGTGGAAAACTTGGCGGGGGTTTACCTGAAGAGTAAGTTGGTTGCTAGTTATTCTCAACCCTAAAAGACAATATAACAGGTGGTTGTCTTACGATATGGATTCAGCCCGCCTTACGTGTTGGCTGTCTTTTCTTATTCCTATGTTGGGTACCTACCTAGGTAGCTGAGTACAGGGTTCAGAGAGCCCAGCATCCTTCATCCTTCTCTTAACACCTACTCACGTATGACATGAGGCGCAATCAGCTTTCTATTTTCGCCCAACTCTCAGGCTCCCAGCACAGCACGCTCGACGTTGGCTTCGTGGGACCCCTTCCCTGTTACTACCTAGCACTACTACCCGCCGCTAAACCCTTCCGGTCCCCGGATACCACGATGCGATGCAAGACACGCATGCATTGTCCGCCAAAAAATAGCAACCCCTCTTCCCAACCCCACCAACCACGCCGCTCTTGGCCACAAGACACCAAGACAACCCGCACTCGGCCTAATGTTCCCTGGGTAATTTATATTAGGGAACATATTTGCATCAGCAGCTTGCTTTGCCTTTCTTCCCGTGTGACTCGCCAGAGGCAGATTGCCTGCGCGCCGCCAAAACATGTTTTCCCACAGACAGTGTATCCCGTCGCTGGACCATATCGACCCCGCAGGGTGCAGCTGAAACTCCCGAGCCGCGTCGCCGCAGCCTGTCGTCGAGAGGGCGTCTCATGTGCGAGCACAGCCTGCCCCCCCTCGATCGCGGCACGGAGCCCGCCACGCAGGACACGCGCGTCGCACCGCGCAATCGGCGCACCGAGCAAGGAGCTCGATCCGACTCAGACTCAGCACCGGCTAATGCGCGGGCCAACCAAGCCCCGCGAAAGGTTCGTTCGTGTGCCGCAGAGGGCAGGGACCACAGGCACACACCCAAGATCGACACGTGCGTTCGCACGGGGACGGGGCGGGGCAGGGGACCCGGTTGCGCGAGCCTACGTCAGAGAGAGGGTGCGACGCGGTACGAGGCCTGACAGCGAATAGCCGGGAGCGCGCGCGCGGGGCTTCAACCGGGCGAGGATAGCTACCCGCAGTACCACACACTGGGAAGTCATGTTATTAGATGTGAATATATACTCGGTCCGATACGGCGAATCCGGGCGGGCGGGGGAAGTCATGATTGAGGAGGGAACGTCGTCTAGCCTGCGGTGCTGCGCAGCCGTGTGCCATCCGTTCCGCGATCCGTCTCGCACGCCGCCTATGGAACATAGGGAAGTATGCGTAGTTCGTGCTGATTCCTAATGACGCACAGTTCCGCTCGGCCTGGATAAATCGACCCCGATCAAGAAGGATCGATAGAAGAGGCCCGCGGTTGGGGCCCGGGACCGGGGGCGCGGAGATGGTTCCGTACCATCTACCAATAGAAAATAATTAACTCGTCGGTTCATCCGATGATTCCTTGATCCAACTTTTAGCCATTCGGATATATGATGAGGTGCCGCATAGCATGCCAGCGATATCTCCTGCTGTGGGGTGTTGTTATAAAGATCGGCTAGGTCTCCAGCCCGGCACACGGGCACCACGTGCTTGGAAGGGTGATCCGATCCCCGTGGCGCAGATCATGACCAGCATCCCTGCCATTGGGATAATGATGATCCTAATTAGGTTGACAACGTCTTCTTGTCTCTTTTTTTTCTTTAAATAAAATAAAATCTAAAGACTTACCCTTCTAATACGGATGGAGATGACGGCTTGACACTTATTGTCGTCAAAAGCGCCACACTCCAGCGTAAGCGAATCATGATTACTGGTCTAATAAATAAGGAGGCTATCGGAACGTTCGTCCTCCTAACAATTATACATTTATCTTACCCGGCTTCTTGGGACATTAAGAGTCTATAGTTTGAATGAGCCGCCAGAGCAAGCTATGATGCAGAGCGGAAGTCATATATGTAACAAGGGCTCGTTTGGAGGGCTTGGAAGGGTGTCTTCATTCATACGATAGTGTTCTATAGAGTCAGAGTGTCCTGCTAGATCTATTCTCCTGGCTTCTTGTGAGAGGGATCGGCTCGTTCTAATAGCCTCACTTCCTTCACTAGGTATTACCTTTCTAGGCCTGTATCTAAGACCTTCGCTTCGGACCTCCGTTCTCCGGTTACCTTGCCTAAGACCTCCGGTTTCCTTTATTCAACTACCCGAAATATCGAGTATCACGGCCTTCAGCTTCTATAATCGGTGTACGTGTGACAATATATATGTCGGCTAATCAAATCTTCGCCATCAACTCTATGGGTGATGAGGATATGGAAGAAATGACGGTCATATACATAGGTGTTCGTCAGTTACAAGAGGCAGATGGGCTCAATGGAAGCCCAAGATGCAGCAGGGAAAGTTCGCTGAATAAACTCGCGCAATGCCTACTAATCTAAATATCGTACTTAAGAAATAGTTCCACTCCAAATAGTCGTCGAATGGTTTGTTAACTACCTGAGGTACTGATATATTAGAATGCGACGAGCACGTATGAGGTAAAGAGTCCAGACAACAGAGATAACCGCCGAGGCGATGCCTGCTGCTAACTTCGGGGGTTTCTCGAATCGTCCGTTTAGACGGTTATGCGAGTGCAAACAGTACTTGGGTTGGCAGTGGCGTTGAGCCTTGGTGGAAGCAGCTGGGCCAACAGACACTGGGGAGAAAAAGAAGACGGAGAAGTGGACAATACCGCGAGGCGACTTCACACAATACAGTTATGGGGAGATGATGCTATCCTCGATGGGATGTACATGTACAGGTTCTAGAGCTCAGACCGTCGAGGAAATAAAATAAGTAAAGAAAGACATGAAATGAACATCAATGGAACACATTGTTGATCCTGTATTCAATTAAACAGCCGACAAGTAGACGGGAAATGTTTGAAGAGAAAAAGCAAAGGGATTGAAAAAAAAACACCTCCTGCATGGTCGGAGGGAGGCTCGAACTCACCGCCCTACCACATTCATGCTGGCACCATCCGTCTTATCGTTGCGTTGTGTACCGCCAGCAATCCAGAGGTAACTTCGGTCTTATAGTTGCCGGTACGGGATTGTTGTCGCCGCTCCTACCAAACCGACCATTGTCGCCAATGGTTGGTACGTTGGAAAGAGATATGTTAGCATTACCTATATGTGTGCGGGCGTGGCAACGGGGTACAAAGGTACCTTGGGTACCCTGGGTGGTTGGGGAGTCAGGTTTGTTTATTCACTCCGTTATTACCGTTTATTGCAGACGCACCCCTATTGCTCTAATGGGCCGATGTTCTTCCCACTGACCCATAAGCAAGGCACCGCCTAACATAGACAAGGTTGACATGGCTATTTGATAAAAGGTGATAAAACAAGAGGCGATGACTTGGCTGTGCATTATACACTATCAGACGTTAGTAGGACGCGTTCGCAGCTCTCGAACGGTCCTAAAAGGCCCAAGTTCACTGACAGGCTGTCAGGTACAAACTATAAGCTGATCTACAATCAAAACGTGCCCTACTTCTTGGTTGACATACTCATCCCATTACGCGCTTTTTACTGAAGAGACGGTAAAGTCATATCTACAGCCTGATAGGAACGAAATGCGAAGGAGACGGTGAACTGAAAAGTTGGCCGAAGGAATGGGCTCTAATCCCCCTGAGACAAGACACCAAGTCAAAGCAAAGCGCAATCCTAGTAATCATGATATCTTCAACAGGGGCATATTCGTTTCTGGTAAGGACGAGTGCAGGTTTTGATGGATACGTGAGCCTCAGGACGGACTCCTTACATTATGTGACACTACGGCCGCCAGATCAGCCATGGCAAAATTAAATCGGCAGAAATGGACCAAGCCTATTGGTTTTATGCTCTACAGCCTTCCAAGGTCTAAACAAGTACTTTATGACTTCTCTTTTCTTTTTGAGCTGTGCTTTTAAAGGGCAATAACTTGTGCTAGCTTGCCAACACAATGATGTATGCATTACTGATGTGTTACACGAAACCACAAGTCTTACCCTAAAGTATCACAAGTCGCAAAGCACTGAGTTATTTCGCGCTTCTTCTCGTCGCGCCCACTACTGACATCCAAGGCAGCCTAGGTTACGTCAAGCCATTAAAGTCCGACAAAACGTTCCATTAACCTTTTAGTATCGAAGTATGGAGAGAAGAAAATAGGATCAGGCACGAAATTCTGCATTATGGCCAAGAAAATGTATGTAGCACATGTGAGCATCTATTGGATGGAAAGGATAGCTGTTTTGTTCTAAACGCCTGCTCTACTGCCGAGCTATGCACTATCTCGAGGTACAAAACGCTTAACTTGAAGAATTACTTTCTGTCGAGGCCCCCTGAGCATCCCCATCGGCCGCGCCATCCGGCTTTGCATCTTCGTTTTCATTATCCTCCTTCTCAGGTTTCGTTTCCGGACTCTCCGCAGTTGCTTGCGCTGACTTCTTAGACTTTATGATATTGAGCAAATAATCGCCGGTGTTGCCAAACCCATCGATCTTGCCCAGCCGGGCAATAAGATAGTTAATATCTGACTCCATTCTGTTTTACAAGGTTAGCGCCACTGCTAAGCAGGAGCATCTGTCCTTAACATGACTTACCGATTCGAAGAAATTTCACTCCTTGCCTCCAGGGCCTCCAAGGTGTTTCCCATTTGACTTTTGTAGCTCTCAAAGACAGGGCTCATAATCAATCGTACCGTGCTCTCTGGTAGGTGTTTGGTGAGGACTCGGTGCAGTGTTATCGTTTCCTTTACAAGTGTTTCCATGTACACGTTAACTTTCGACTCGGTTTCTTCTTCCCAAGATATTCCCTTCATTGACTTAGCATGCGCAGCAGCCCGGCCGCCCATTATCTCAACGAGTTTGTCGTATATGTTGTTCTGGTGTTCTTGGAACAGGCGCTTAACCTTGTCAAATTCACCCATGAGACTGGCGACACTAGCGTTGTTGACATGTGGGCCTAATGCAGCATGTCGTCGCACGAACTCTCGGACATGTGGTATAAGCGTCGATATGAAAGCTAATGCTTGGGAAGCAAGAGCAAGATGTCTTGTCGTGATGTTTCTGAGGCCAGCGGTCCGCGTCGCCCCCGCGCCGAGGATGAGTTGCGTACACCGTGAATTAAAAAGCTGTAGGTAAGAGATGAGAGAGGCAGAGATATCGGAAGACATCGACGGCATCCCAGCAATGAGATGCAAAAAATGAGTCATGCCCTCGAGACATAGAATGGCAGAATTAGGCAATATGAAAGGCTCCGAATCTATAATTGCACTTCTGGTCTTTTCTTTTGTCGTTCCATTGGACTCTGACCTGGGCCGACCGTTGGCTTTAGCATCCTCATCATCCTGAATCTCGGACAATGGGAGCCAAATTTGACTTCCCTCGGTCCAGGACTTGCTGTCCTTTGTACTGCATTCCAGGATATCGCCGAGCAAAACATTGTGCCTCTCTGTAAAATCCTTAGCGCTCCACTGATCGGACTCCATGGCTTGAGCAAGCTTCTGCTTCTCTATATCACCATGGGACTGAATAAAGTCCTTAATATGGCCATTAACCACCGTCTTCAACGATGTACCACTCCGGCCGGAAATAGACTCGCATTCATTAGCGAAATAGAGGTTAAGTGTAAAGTATCTTAAGAACGGGACAAGTGGCAATCGAATGCTCTGCTCCGAACGCACACGAAGGACCTTCACGATCTTCTCTTGTGAAATATCGACGGATTGGCCTAAAAGGTTTGCCATGTCCATAGTCATGTGAATATCTTCTTGAATGTCGCGATTTGCACTATTCAGTGGTGGTGACTTCACTTGAGAGGGTGAGCGATCGCTTGCAGGGCTTGGCGTTTCTCCAATAGAGCTCGCAGCGTCGAACAAGACCTTGACTTGGGTGGTCAGTCTGCGTAATGTTTCTGTAACACCGACATACATCTTCGTAAATAAATCCTCCGCGTCTTGTTCGTCCAACGCCCGCAAGTTGCGCGCAAGGATGCTCGACTTTTCTTGCTGAGTCAAGCGCTTGGAGTTTACTGTAGAAGCGGATATTATAGACTCATTATCGTCGTCATGGGAGGTTGGGAGGGGTCGTTTAACAATGTTACGGATTTCCCGTAAGACTACCTCCCTGTACGATGCAATGGCAATGGCCATATGTTTTGATCGATGCAATCCAATTAATACCGGCATCAACTGAGAGCGAAGATCTTCGGTCTTGGCCAAATAAGCCGGAAAAGCCGACGGGTCTCTGCTATGGCTACCACGAGCTCGCATCGCGGCACTAGTCCAGCGTAACAGAACTTCTTGAGTCGAAAGGTCGTCTTTATGCCGTCTCAAGTCGCCCAAAAGGATTTCAAGGAGCCGCGATTCAAAGGCTTTGCCAACACGGAAGCGTAATATAGCAATATCGTCACCGACTCCCTGAATCGCTACGGCGTCTCTCAAATCGCGCAGTTGCCGAGGTCCACTCCTGCTACTCATCAGCGTCGCCGTGTCCCTTCCCGCGATAAGATTCTCCAAGTTGTCGATACTGTCCAATGCTCTTTGGAGATCTCCAGCGTCTACTAAGCTTTCACATGTCGCCACGGACTCTATTATATCTGTTAACTGGCTCACGGCGTCGTTTAATTGCTGTAGATTTTCGCGGCGTCGTTGTTTTTGTACAATTTCCAGTCCACTAGTGGCGATTTCGTTGTCTAGAGCTTCTAGTTCTTTCCGCAATGTCTTGATCCGTTCAACAGATTCTGCGGCTTCAGAATGGAGCTCTTTTAAGGATCCCAAAGCAGTGAAGAAAGTAGTGGACGCAGTAGATATTGAAGATATAAGATGCATCTCTATAGTATCCATGTACCAGGAAAGCTTCTCTTGCAGTATCGCATTCGTAGCCAGCGCCTTTCGAGGTGCTGGAGCATGCCCGTTTGCCGATTTTGTGTCAGCGTCGGGCGTGTGAGCGGACGGGACGACCTCGGATTTCTCACTGACGATATCGAATATTCGAGGGTTTTCGAGATGGAAATCTTCATCGAAGTAGACATTGGGAATAGTAGATAAAGGGGGGGGTCCCTGAGCTTGTTTTCGACCATATCCTGAACTCGATCTTCTTCGTATAGGAGTCCTTGACGAAGAGGGCCCAATTGGCGAGGCTGGCCTAGGAGAAGTGGCTGACGTTGTCCTCGTAAAGGATGAGGGTCTACTCCCCGGTCGTAGATGTCCATCGTCTTTGAAACCTGCGAGTTCGTCGGGCCGGTCACGCCGAAACGCTTCATCGATCACATCGTCGTCGCTCTCTCGCATGCGCCGCAGCTGGTCGTAGAGTGCGCCTACCCCAGTGAGGTAGGACTTGAACTCGGAAGCGTCGACGTGGGGTACAGTAGTTAAGGTGACAGGCGGTATGTCTTTGGCGGTAGGTGGCTTGTGAGTGCTGGAAGCGGGAGCGGCAGTGTGCGGTTGCAAGCCTGTTCGAACGATAGGAGGCTGAAGGAGAGTGGATATGGCATTCTGGCCTGTCTCGAGAACGGCATGAGACCAAGTGCTGGAGGATGTGTCGAGCTGACCACCTATGGAATGAATTGAGCTTGCGGTCGAGCCGCGGCGGACTTTGGGGTGGGAGGTCGCGGGTTGACGATGGAATGGGAACTCAGTCGCGGTTGTCGGGGACCAGGGCGAGAGACTATCGACGGACTTGCGAGCCGCAGCGTTGGAGAACATGGTTCTGGGACGCGCGGCGTGAACCGGGCGTGAGAAGCCGACCGGCTTATCGAGAGGCTCGCGGCGGGCTACCGAGGAAGCATAGCTGAGCGGAAGGCGGCTGAGCACAGGACGGCTCGGAGCGCAAGAGCGGTGTTCCTAGGGTCGGTTGGCCAATGAGGGCGAAGCGGGTGTGCTCGCTGACCGAAGGCTGGGGCCGGGAAGAGCGTGGTATATAAGTCGGCCGGCCGGCGTCGAGTTACAGGAAGACGTGCCGATGTGTGGTGGCTTAGAGTAGCTTGGGGATCCAATTGGCCACTTCGAATCTCGTTGCACCCTGCGAGGGTCGGCTGGGTTTCGCTGGTGCTGTGGATAGACGGCTGTCGCAAAGGGCTGGGATGGAAATGTTGAGGCTGCTAAGCACTGGCAGAATGCAATAGGCTACCTGTCTTAGACAGTGTCGTCAGCAGAGCTACCCGGGAGTGGATGTGCCGGTACGTTGCTACTGGCTGACGGGGCTGACGGGCTGGCTCGAGATACGTCTCCGACCGGGCAGGTGACAGCTCAGGGGAAAGCGTGAATCTACCCCATATTAGGACTAGTGCATATGCAACCACTAAACGCGCTTGTGGGCCGTCGCGTTCGGTCGCGTCAATTAAATCCTATCCACCTTTTAGCAGCCCCTCGCTTCTCGATCCTCGGACCGTCGCCAATCCACCAAGTACCAAGTCCACGCCCTGACGAGCCTCCGACACACCCCCCTCGTTTACAGCTTATCGCTGTATTCTCTGCTCACAGTACGGCGCCGGCAAGATGGATCGCCAGTCCGTCTACTCTGTCTCTGTCTTCCAGAACAGCTCGGGCCCGAACGAGGACACCCGGCTCCAGCTGCAGGAGCAGCTCATCAACTTCATCCTTCAATTCAGACACGACAACATATTCGTCTACAGGTGTGTCCACGTCTTCCTTGCCTCTTCGGCGCTCTCGCCCGTAGATTTAATGACTGACTGGAATGTGCATCAGAGATCAGCTGCGCGAGAATGCCTTATTGAAGAAGTTCTACTGCGATGTCAACATCACCGACCTCATCAAGTACAACGAAGAGCTGGCGCATCGTCTTGTGACAGAACCGGCTGAGATCATCCCTCTTGTTCGTCCCCCACTACTCACCACTCCCTCTGATGTCGAGCTTTTGCCGCTGACTCGCACCAGTTCGAAAATGCCTTGCGGAAGTGCACTCACCGAATCGTCTTCCCTCATAATCCTACCGCCGAGATCCCAGAGCACCAGCTCCTCCTACACTCCACCGCCGAAGATGTTTCGATACGGAACTTGGACTCGGAAACCATCGCGCGCCTGGTTAGGGTGTCGGGCATCGTGATTGGCGCCTCCGTCATGTCGTCCAAAGCTACTGAGCTGCACATCCAGTGTCGAAGCTGTCTGCATACCCAGGTGGTCCCCATTCTCGGCGGATTCACCGGTGTGACCTTGCCGCGACAGTGCGGCCGACAGCGCGCCCCTAACGACCCCGCCGAGAAATGCCCTCTTGATCCTTATTTCGTTGTTCATGAAAAGTCCCGATTCGTTGACCAGCAGATCATCAAGCTCCAAGAGGCGCCCGATCAGGTACCCGTCGGAGAGTTGCCAAGACATGTCCTGATTTCAGCCGACCGTTATTTGACTAACAGAGTTGTTCCTGGCTCAAGGTGCACTATCATGGGCATTTTCTCTATCTATCAAAGTAAAGGATCAAAGAACTCCTCAACCGGTGGCGCCGTAGCTATTCGAACCCCTTACCTTCGAACTGTTGGCATTCAGACAGATATGGACTCAACTGCAAAGGGTAGCTCCGTTTTCTCAGAAGAGGAGGAGCAAGAGTTTCTGGAACTCAGCAGACGACCCGATCTCTATAATGTGATGGCCGATTGCATCGCTCCCTCAATCTATGGAAATGGGGATATTAAGAAAGCCATTTTATGTTTACTCCTTGGTGGTTCGAAAAAGATCCTTCCCGACGGCATGAAACTAAGAGGCGACATCAACGTGCTGCTTCTCGGTGATCCGGGAACGGCAAAATCACAATTGTTAAAATTCGTAGAAAAAGCCGCGCCTATCTCAATCTATACCTCAGGCAAAGGTTCGTCCGCAGCTGGTTTAACTGCATCAGTTCAGCGTGACCAGTCAACGAGAGAGTTTTATCTCGAAGGCGGTGCTATGGTACTGGCGGACGGCGGTGTCGTATGTATCGACGAGTTCGACAAAATGCGAGATGAAGATAGAGTAGCCATCCACGAAGCTATGGAGCAGCAGACAATTTCAATCGCCAAAGCGGGCATCACCACAATCCTCAACGCGAGGACATCAGTCCTTGCAGCCGCCAACCCCATATTTGGTCGATACGACGACATGAAGACCCCGGGAGAGAACATCGATTTCCAGACAACCATCTTGTCACGTTTTGACATGATTTTCATAGTTAAAGATGAGCATACACGGGATAAAGACGAGCGGATTGCGAAGCATGTTATTGGGATCCATATGGGCGGACGCGGACTTGAAGAGCAGGTAGAAGGCGAGGTCCCGGTTGAGAAGATGCGGCGGTATCTATCATACTGCAAGTCGTAAGTTTCGGGCAAATCCACTTCATAGTAAATCTCACCGCTGACAAGACCACCTAGACGCTGCGCTCCGCGCCTGTCGCCGGAAGCAGCCGAGAAGCTCTCGTCGCACTTCGTCTCGATCCGCAAGCAGGTGCACGCGTCCGAGATCGAGGCCAACACGCGCTCCAGCATCCCCATCACGGTCCGCCAGCTTGAGGCCATCGTGCGCATCACCGAGGCCCTCGCCAAGCTTACGCTCTCCCCCGTCGCCAGGGAGGAGCACGTCGACGAGGCCATCCGCCTCTTCCTGTGCAGCACCATGGACGCCGTAAACCAGGGCTCGAACCAGGGCAGCCGCGAGCTCAACGAGGAGGTCGCGCGCGTCGAGGCCGAGCTCCGGCGGCGCCTCCCCATCGGCTGGAGCACGAGCCTCGCGTCGCTGCGCCGCGAGATGGTCGAGGGCAAGGGGTTCAGCGAGCAGAGCCTCAACAGGGCGCTGATGATTATGCAGAGGAGGGACACCATCATGTTCCGGAACCAAGGCTCCCAGGTCTACCGGAATGGTGCTTAGGTTAGCTCTAGGGTGGTGGAACTTGCACAGATGAATTGAGCCTCTGCCGGGATGTATGATTTATGAACGAGTAGGCGTCTGGGGTGTTTTTGGGCTTCATTGGGTGTGGATACCGCATGGGCGAGCATGGCATTATGAATATAGTACGTCACATGAGACTCCTTAATTGATTCGGTGTTCAAGACAGTACATAGGCATGAGGGAGATTATGCGTTAAGGGCCATTGTTAGCACAGTAAAAATTGCTCCTGAAGAGCAGATGATTAACAATGTACGTACATAGGTCCTAGGTTGAAGTCAACACTTAACGACTGCACAGTAGTGCAGGGCATACCGCTCTGAGAACATGCACTAGATCAGAATAATTTTAAAGTAATCTATACCAGTGGGAGCTATGAACATCACTAGCCGTCCATGCCATTTCTTTTTGGCAAATTCATTCATAGCGGTTGCGTCAATCATATCCATCCAGTCCCCCTACCTAGTCCGTGTCTGTGGACAAACCTCCCCACCAGTGGCGACAGAATATCTAAACCACGGCAATCGTGTTGTCGTCCCTGATAGTACCAATAATGCCCAATGCAGCCTCACCGCCCACGATCGCCGGTCCCCGGACGACAATCTCACCAGTGTAATTGTCGTCCGTGATCTTGTGAGAGCCACTGTCGCGCAGCAATATCTCGGTGCTGCTAACAGGAGGGCCGAAATGTGAGCCCTTGCCATCCCCCGAGACGCGGTAATCATGAAACTGTGTCTGAGCCACAGCGCCTGCACACGGGGCTGCAGAGAGGGCGTAAATCACGCGCGCACCGGTGAATATGCGCAAATCCGAGAGGGTGAGTTCGGAGAGTAGTGGTGAATTGCTGTTGGCGGGGTGCGCAACGTAGACCAACCGAAGCTTGCCAGGCGTGATCCCAATACGCGGACGCAGGGAGTCATTGTACGATGCGAAAAGTGACGAGCCTGACAAGACGCCATTCTGCACAAGACTGCGAGTCTGAACCCAGTGCGACAGCGAAGCGAGTGCAGATGTGATCCTGCCTCGCGTCTCACCGTGAGTCTTGACTAGCGTCTCGGGCGTTGCGACAATGACAGTCGGGGCCACGCCTTGCGTAGCGAGGGCTAGATCTGGCGAGGTACCTGCCACTGAGTTGAAGGCAATAGAGGCATTACTATATATCGCCACAAGGGTCAAAATAAGTGTGTACGAGGAGGACAGTGCTGCCGCGGGCAGGAAGAGGTCCGCTGGCGAGAAGCGCTCCTTTGTCGGGACAGCAACAAGCTGAGCCGAAACAGCGGAAACAAGATTGCCTTGGGTGAAGCGCGTCATACCCTCCGCCGAGTCGGGTTTGGGCGTCCAGAACATAATGACATCGGGAGCGGCAGCCTGATTGTCAGTAGAGGGAACCGTGGTTCCAGCAGTTTGTGGACTATCATTCAAGATGTCCTGCCATGTAGCGACGTTCACCTTGCCGCCCATGCCTTTGGGGACCTCGTTCCAGTCGAGATGCTTACTGCCTTCGTCGACAACCCAGATCAACTGGCGCAAAGCCGGGTAGCTTTTCACAACACTGTCGAAGGGAAATGTGCCGGGACACGTGACGACGGTGTCCGCACCGGATTGCTGCAGCATAGAGATGATGGCTGAATCAGACTTGTCGTAGGGCAGCAGGATAGCAGTCAGATTGTAGAAGCTGCAGGCGAAGAGCGTGGCGATATACTCGACGGAGTTGGGAAGGTAGATGGCCACTTTACTCCCGCCTTGAGATGAGACATACTGGCCAATCAAATTGATCTGCCGGGTTATGTCGTCTGTTCGTTGTCAGCGACAAGTTATGGGGGGTGGCTTATGAGTGGAATGTACCAAGCTTGTGCTCGAGAACCCTCTCAGTGCCCAAGACAGTGAGGAACCGGCCATTCCCCTTCGCACCCTCGCCCTCGGACGGCCCGGCGACTGCCTTACGCCAAATGTCTCTCAAGTCTCCGTCGCGGCCCTGTGCCCACTTCGAAGCGCCCGGCTCCTTGACGTTTAGGCCGCTGTTGAGCGGCATGCTGTGAGGCGCCGCATTCGAGCGGTAGATGGGAGATTCGCCTTCCTGGCGAACCGGCGAGCCATGACCCTGGCGGGCTAGAAGCATGGGATGGATCTCGGGCTCTACACGGCTCGTGACGGCATACGTGGCTAGAATAACTAGGAGCGTCACGATGCCGGTGGAGTAGATGTTCCACTGGCCGACGAGGGAGCTCAGCCCGTCGTCGAGCTGTGCGAGGAGGCTGCCGAAACCCATAATGGCGACGGTCGCAGGTCTCTTGTCTCTTGTTGCAGAGCTACGCGCACTCAGAGGCTGGGAAAATACCGCATCAAATCGAACACCAGGCGTTTGCGGCGTCGAGCATCGGGAAGGAGGAGAAGATGCGCCTCGGCGAGCGTCTGGTTCACGTAGAAGCACGAGGAATCAACCAGAGGATCGGTGCTGACATGGGTGACGGGATGTGTTCCGCCGTTGAAGGATGGATGTGAAGCCCAGCATGCTTAGGTACCTTAAGTACTTGGCTGCCGGTACCCTGCTGGGGTGGCATTGCGTACACGGTACATGGGTGGGGCCTACGTAGGTTCCGTGTTGGGCTGCGGCAGTGCCGGATGTTGATGGGGGACTTAAGTGGCCTAGGTGCGGTACGTACCGCATTGTGGCAGAGCCACCTATAAGCCACACGGGTTAAACAATCAGCCACGCAGACTCCCCCCTCCCCTCCCCCCCACGTCAGAAGTACCTGGGTACGTACCTACAGGTCTAGGTTAGGTAGGTACCTAGGTAGGTAAGGGTAGCCCAGGTGGATCCCCCATCTGCGACCTAGAAACCGTCGCAGTCTCTCCGAAGAAAACAAGACCCTCCCAAAACAACAGCCGGATTGCACCACGGAAGCTGCTTTTGCAGCACAGCGATACATGTACTAACCACTAACCCTAGGTCACCAGCTTCGACGACTATCTACGTAGCCAGTACTCGGGCTCGGGCGCCTTCTCTGCTGTGCAACACAAAGCCGGAGCCCAGAGACGTCTTTATTCTGGTCGCCCCCGAGTCAACAACAAACAACAGCCCGACAACAGTCAGCGAGACGACCCAGCTACCCCTCGCCCTCGGCACAGTCTCAGCTCCCATACCCATAGTCTCTAGGGTAGCCCAATGGCTTCAACTACTGCGCAGACTGCGGTATCGACGCCGACCAAAGCCCCCGCGACTCCAACTTCAGAGAGTCCTGGGACATGGCGGCATCCTCGAATTCAGGAGATCACAAAGCGACAGAGGGCGTCGGCTTTCTCCGAGAAGAACATCAGGCACATCTTCATCAACCTCGCGTTCCTGGTCACCCTGCTTATTCTGCACTCCTTCGTCAAGAAAGGCTTGCCTGCTAAGCGCTCAGCCCCCCAGTATGTCGCGATGCCACCAAAGATTGCGGGCGACCTCGCTAACGACTTGAATGTAGTGCGCGGAAGTATTTTGAATATACGTACTACACTCTGCTCGCAGTGCCGCTGCTGAACATCGCCTTGAATCTCTGGCCGTTATTGCGAGCTAAGGATGATTTCTCCGACATCCCATTGACGCCTGGCCAACGAAAGCTCCTCGGCCTGCCACCGTCGTCGACACCGCCGACCCCCGGCTCGGCGTACAGCACACCGCCACGATATATGCGGACGCCATCCGGCTCCGGCTCGGGGGCAAGCAGGCGCAGCTTCTCGAGCTCACCCATGTTGAACCGCAGCCCGTCAAACCAGGGAAGCCCTACGCCAGCGGGGAATGGGTCAGGCTTAGCGTCACCAAGCAACCATCTACTGCAGAAGGCCATGTTTAGCGCCCGCCTTTCACTGGGATCGTCGAGTCCTATCGGAGGTGGCATATCCACAGGAGCATCGGTATTCGGCAGTAGCCCCGAGACTCCAAGCCCGAGCCCGGTTGGCAAGCGGAGTTCTGTACCGCTGAACAGCAAGTGGCGGTATGAAAAAGGCATGTATGAGAGGGCTAAGGGCTTTAAAGACATCGACTCGGAGTCGTTGTACGCATAATGAAGGTGCGGTGGCTCTGAAGGACGATTATATACTTTGGATGGGCAAGCCAAAGTTGCCTGTAGATATAGATGCCTTGTAATAACAAAAATACCCAAGAATGGCAACCAGCCAATCGTTCCGCCGGCTTGAGGCGCCCGATGATGTCAAGAATGCGCCCAGGTCATGAATAGTGACCACGGCTAGTGGGATAGACAGGGGAAAGACGATGAGACATTTTGTAGAGCATGTAACAAGCATTCTGCCTTCATTCATTGAATACAGAGGAGGCGGGTGGAATCAAGGAGAGAAGATTAGAATTACAGACGGCTATTGCAAGCCTATGACGGTATCTCCTCCCGCCGGATCCGAGTATCCCCATGTTCGTCGTGTCGTAATATCCGACGATTACGCTCTTCTGGACAACATTGCTATTTAGCTAAGCAAGGACACTCATCAAACACAACACTTCCAATTCAGTAACTATAGGAATACGTCTCATTATCGTCATCATGGTTTGTCTCGTGGCCGGCCAAGCAGTCTTGTCAGGGATTTGCCATTCTTAATGTGCCCAGTGCTGATCAGCTCTCTCAGGCTGCTTAGACTTGAATGTGAACCGACTTAATCGTCGACAATTTCTTAACTCTTTCCTTCTTGGAGAATTCCGGGAACCCCTGAGTAGGGCCAGATGATACCAAAGGGGGTCAGTGATATGTGTCGCCCTGTCAGCGAGTAATACGCAAGGCTGCTCGCTTTTTCCTAATCTTCTTCAGATGCTTCGCGTGAGCCCAATCTTAGTTTGTAACACTGATCGTGTACAGGTAAGGAGGAATAAGATCGCTATCGTTTCAGAAGCATTAGCATCAAACACGCACTCTTCTGATTCATCGGGTAGCGCCGGGAATAGGCAATATTTGATTTGTTACCTTGATTCATAATTTTCTCCTAAACAATGGCCAGCCTTGCAGCCCTCACACAACTCCCTTTCGTGCGGTATTCGGGTTTTTTTCGGCGGGGGAGGCGTTGGCATACGGATGCCAGACCACTTCTTGAGCCAGTATGCCACACGTTCGGCGTATGTGTGGTCCAATATAGGCTTACTGAGTCTATCGCAGTTCCTGCAACGCTGATGATACACTCTTGCATTGTATCGCTGCCCGGTGTATCTGTAGACAACGATGGGTATGCGTTTGCTGCTCCATCCGTTTGTCGTGCACTTCGGATTGTGGCATCTGAACCGGCCCATGACGGCCGAATCGCGTTCCCGATCCCATCCGTCGTCGTCATCTTTGTCGTGAAATGTAAAGCATAGGCCATCATTCTCGAGAAGAAAGGATACCTCGGGGTGTTTCAATGGGTATATCGACGAGGTCTGCTCAGCACTGGGCTGCTTCTTCTCGGCAGTGGGCTGCTTCTTCTTAGCACTAGTTTGCTTCTTCTTAGTACTAGTTTGCTTCTTCTCGGCAGTGGGCTGCTTCTTCTCGACACTGTGCTGTTTCTTCTCGACGCTTGGCTGCTTCTCAGCACTGGGCTGCTTCTTCTCGGCACTGGGCTGCTTCTTCTCGACACTGGGCTGCTTCTTCTCGACGCTTGACTGCTTCTTCTCAGCACTGGGCTGCTTCTTCTCGGCGCTGGGCTTCTTTTGTGTCATGATGATTGCCGATTTTTACTTGGTCGAACAAGAGAAGTCGAGTTTTTTGCAGCGATGAACCTGCCGCTTCTGTGCGGATAGCCTGACCTGAAGAGTAGTAGGCACGACACAACTTGAGAGGTGGGAGAAGGATCGAGGCGTACCAATGATGCTCGTGTCTTAACGACTCGATTCTGAAGAGCGAAGGTGCGGGGAAGCGACGAATCACACCTTGACCACTGTAAGCGAGGAAGGTACGTCGACGTTGCTCTTGGTACCTAATTCTCTGGAAATATAAGTACTTATCATGCTACCTAGAAGGACATACAACATAAACCATATTGTGCAGGGAGCTCTACTGACTTACAGGAGCGATGCGACAGCCTTGCTGGTCCTACTTGCTCTACCGTCTAAAAAGGATGGCCCGCAAGTTGTATGCTGCCCATTTGCGATTACAATTGGATAGGCCTCCAAGAGTCTCGAATTCCCAAGGAAAAGTGTATTCGCACAAGGCTCATGCGACACTCATCCCCCAGCTGTCTTCCCGGCATGCTTCTACGTTGAATATTCATAGAATCACATAAAAAATTAAGAAATGACTTATTCGCGATGTAGCTAGCGTCTCTCTCCTCCTGGGTATTTTCCTTGCGTCCTCATTCTCTCAACGCCAATGTCTTCTCACCTCACTGTGGCGGACCTACGGATTAACCCCTAGTCGGCTGGAGATTACAACACGAGCCACAGCCCAGAGTATAGAGGTGGAATAGATAGATCTTGGGCCTTGTGCGATGCTAATGGATAATGAGCAAACACTGCAACCGCCAGCAGTGCGAACTGCGACACTTCAAAGTTCAAATCCGAGGACACATCCACGGAGTGAAACTCAAAGGCGACATGCAACATATGAGCGCGTATAGAGCTAACAGATGAACTTCTTTGCCTGTAGTTTATGTTCTGCCTTGATATACCAGCTCCAACGTTGGAGCATACTCGCCTTGAATCCGACCAGCGTCTTATTCAGGGGCAGGACTGCTACGTAGGAATTGGCTTCACGTACGAGGTAAGCAAGGCGCACATGAACGGATATCCATAGGAAAGGCAGCCTGTACACTATTACAGTACTACGTGTATTGATTGATTGCCCTGAAAGATGCCATTGTTGTTTGGCATTGTATTTCACTGCTTTTGTTCAAATAGGTATATACCCATAGTATGTACTCCGTACCTAGGTACTTACTTCAATACTGTTCAATGAACAGTGACGTTGGGGGCACACGGACCAGCTATTGGGGCGACTCGGGTGGGTGGCTGGGGTGTCGTCTCCACCTCCGGCAGCCTGGCAGGCAGCATGCCCCACAAGGGCCCATACACTACCGTTAGAACCATCGATGCCGCGCCACTTCTCCCCATCCAACCTTCTCTCCACAATCATACATCAACATCATGCGGCATCAACCATCGGACTCATGATCTCTTCCATCTCAACACACGCGTGGAATACAGGCCAGTCCGTCAGCCAGCCAGTTAGTCAACTCAGATCCTTAGGAAAGATGTCACACGAAAGTGGACATGAATCCGCGCCGCCCACTGGAACCAGTCTGCTTGCAATCTTCACGGTCGCCTCTGCAACCAAGGCCGTTATAAAACATGCCGACTTCTACCCAGGCTTGAGTACGCTCTCTGGAAGAACCGGGGCCTTGGGGAAGCGTCTCTCGTCTTGTCCCATCTTGTCCTGACGCGCGATTCGGCGGCTCGCGCGTGAAAGCGGTGTGTTGCTCGACGGGTGTCCAGACAACGGTGTGACAAGGCGACGAGACCCTCATCTGCAGGCACTGAACTTGCTCGCAATTGCTGTTTCGGTAGTGGCGGCGGGCATCATGGTCATGACATGGCCGCGACTCGAGGCATCCTCTCCTCGCCCTCTCCCTTCTCCCGACCTTCGCTCGTCTTCGGCTTCCTTTCTGTTGCGTGGAATGCTGTCCAGCTCCCCTACTGAGATCTAGTTGAATTCTTGAGTTTGATTCCTTTACCGTGCCTACCTTGGCCCGGGCTACCCTCAGCGCGGCAAATATGCCCGCAACGGCTAGATACTAATGGTTGGGGCTCTTACAGGTTTTATCATCACTACCTTGATGGGTAATGGACATTTCGACGGCTTCGGGCTCGGGCTCGGACTCGGAGTACAACGAAACACCCGCCACCCATCCTACAAATGACGACATCCGTATCAAGAGTGTGCCTGCTGTTGTGACCTGGCGGGACTCACGCGGCGAAAGCCGCTCTCTTCACGATCTGAGCCTGTCCCTGGTCTACACCTCCAGTACCAAAAAGGCATTAATCCAATTACAAGCGGTTACAAAACTGAAGAAGGGCCCAGCAAAGCCATGCATTTACCTCTTTGTCAAACCAGATCAAATCTGCAAGTTGACCTACATCTTCAATGAGAACAACCTGGATCGTGACGAGGAGGAACTGCATACCCACGCGCGAGAGAAACTGGATACCAGCACACACATCTTGCGCTTTGAATTGAAAACGCCCGCGACTTTTGTTGTCCCAAGTGAACATCCGTTTCAGTTCTTCAGAGCCGGATCTCAGGCTGTCTGGACGTCATGGATGGCCTTCGCGAGGGATACGCAATGCTTCTTTCTTCACTTCCCGATGAAGGCCCTGTCTAAGGCGCGTTTATTGTCATTCTGTCAGGCTGCGTCAAATCACGGGACCCTCTCCCCGCTAAGCGACAATATTACCAGTCTCTACGGGGGGAAAGGCGGCAAGGTGGTTGATCCTCGTGCCGATGATGAGTATGACGCTGTTCATGCTGGCGTGAGGATTGGGATTTCAAGTGACGAGATTGCTGCTCCCCCAGCCTACGAAGAGCGTGCCACTGCGGGACCCAGCCTATCTACTATACCGCCACCGCTCTGTCTGTCCCCGGGTAAGCAATGATGCCTCCCCTTTTCGGTCCGCTCCTCCCAGAAAAGAGGCTTTAACTAACGCCGACTAAGAGAACCCAGACCGACAGCGATCCCAGAAGCGCCGTCGCCGGGATAGTAGTAATAGTGATCGCGAGGACGCGGTAACTTACGGAAATGACCGGAAGACTGACGACAGAATTCTGCATGTGATTCTCGGGCTGCAGCGGACTGTACAAGAGGCTAAGGCCGCACATGAGGCTAGCCTTTCAAAAATGATGCTTAAAGTGGAAGAGATTGAAGGACGGTTTAAGCAACTCGAAGAAGATCAACGAAATCTAGCGGACGAAGTAAGGACGCATATGGCACCTATTTGGTGTGAGATGGATGCACGTCTCCAGAGTCAGGAGGACAGGGAGCACGTGTACATGAGGGATACCATTGAAGAGGTTGTTGACGAGACTATAAAGGAGAAGATGACCGAAGCAGTCGAGGAATATATCAGAAATGATGATGACTGCCAGAGTTTGATCCATAAAGTGATTGGCGAGAGAATACACGAGGAAACCACGGACTTTCTCCGGAACCAGCGTTTCACCGGGCATTTTACCATTAATCAAGACCCTTCACCAATATAATCAAGTTGACAAAAAGTGTTAAGATAATAATGACATGATGAGAGATGTTCTAAAACTTGTTTATCCCCCTTGCCTTCCATATTTACCTGCGATGGAGAGCTGCTTAAGCGGTCGCGTCAAAGAGCAAGATGTGGCGAAAAAGATTTGATGTATGCAAAGAGCAAGAGCCCCAATAATACTATATCGGAATGGGGATAAGCCATTGTGGCCAGAAGCCATGTTATTGAAACCCAAATGGACAAAAGCACTCTTACGTCACCGAGCGTTGAGGAAGGGCATGCGACCCATTCATTGCGTGTAATTATTCTATTAGGCTGATCTGATCGCTTGTATGCGAGTTGAGGCACGGAATACATAAGTAGTCGTAGTGAAAGAAAAAAAAAAAGGTGATTGATATCATTTGAACCACGGCACTCCTCCTCGTAGGGAGTGAATGGTTCGTCCTCACATTGAAAAACACCGTGAATGTGATGTCTGTTTACACCAACGCCTTCGCAATCCAATCCCAGTCCCAACTCCTTCTATGTCGTAGATAAAGAGGAGAACCCCAAGGCCGGGAAATGAAGCTTCTTCGGAGGGGGATGGGGCTGAGCAAAAAACCGCCCCGCCCAAGGAAAATCTTTATTCATTGTTCTTAGTTAGCAAAGTTACAATTAAACCTGTCATTTTTTTCGTTCCAATCTTCACGTTCTCCTCGTCGAGCGTCGTCTCCAGAATTGCCAGGACGGGGGCGCCTCAGTCCGCCCGCCGCTCTCACGCTTCGTGACCTGGTCGCGCCCCTGTATCCGCCAGAAGAAGACGGGGATGCCCGTGAGAACGAAGGCGACGACGATGAGCGTCTTGAGCGGCTGCGCGAAGACGGCCCGGCTGAGCAGGAACAGGCTCACACAGCAGAATATGATGGGCGTGGTGATCCACGTCTTGTAGGGCCGCTCAAGGTGCGGCTCCTGGACGCGCAGGATGATCAGCCCCAGGACCGTGAGGAAGTAGAAGGAGTAGCCCGCCACGCCGTAGAAGGTCAGCAGCTCGCCGAACTCGCCGACCGTCATGTAGGCCGTGGTCAGCAGGGTATTCAGAACGAGTGCGTTCACGGGCGTGAAGAATAGGCCTGTTTCTTCGTCCCCGAGCATCCTGCGGAATCGTTTAGACAACCAGCCACGTCTCCTCGTCGAGGGCCTAGGCTCCGTAGAGCCAATTCCAATGCGGCCGGCAAACGAAGGGATAAAGCCCTCCTTTGCAGCGGCGTATACTAATCGACTACTGGTAAATGCTGTTGAGTTGAGAGACCCAAAGCATGAGGCGCTCACAATAAGCGCGAATATGAGCGCCCCTGCGGGACCAAACACTTTGCTTCCAAATGCGACCGCAACCGTATTCGTACTGTTGAGTATTTCCTTGGGCAAAACCAAAAAGTACGCAATGTTGGCCAGCAGGTAGCCAGTGATGACCAAGGGCATAGCCGTGTGAATGACCCGCGGCAGGTCACGCGATGGGTTACGAAATTCACCCACGACATAATTCGTCTGCATCGGTATTAGCTCTGCTGAGTGTATGTCCACACGCAAATGCAAAACTTACGTTATCCCAGCCGTCGTATGCCCAAAGCCCGGCATACAGGGCAACAGCCCAGTGACTCCCATCCGTCGTGGTGCCCTCAAACCATTGATGGTTCTTCCATTCCGTATTTGCCTGGCCCGAGAATGAGAACCCAGTCAGGGCGACGACAATCCCCACAATCGTTACTCCAACCAAAGCGATAAACTTTAAGAACATGAGGGCGTCATTGATTCGCGTCCCCAATCGGGTAGAGATGCAGTTCAGCAATGTGATGAAAACCAGCCCCGCAAAGCCCACGCCTTTGCTAATCCAAGGGTTGATGTGTTCTGCCTCGGCGCCAATGAAGGCCCGCACAAGGTACTCCCCCATGATGATAGCAATAATGGCAGCGCTCCCGGGCTTCAGAACGAGAACGGCGACCCACGTGAACAGGAACCCAGCCAGCTCGCCCATGATCTTTGACAGGTACGCCTGCGCTCCTCCGTTCAGCGGGATGGCGCCGCCCAGCTCGGCATAGCTAGCCGCGCCCGTCCACGCTAGGATGCCTGCTATCGCCCACACAACCAAAGATGCGCCTGGCGAGCCCACGTTCATATTGACCTGGCTCGGGGAAGAGAAAATGCCAGAGCCAATGATCAGGCCGATAATCAAACTCAATCCGTTCAAATACGTCAGCGTCTTGTGTTTTTCCAGCGAGGCACCGCCCAGGCCGCCGTGGCGTTGTGCGGCCGCGGTAGGGGCGCCGAGGGGCGCATAGCCGGGCGCCGTGGAGGAGGAGAGGGGGAAGAGGTTCGCCGAGTAGTCGAAATTCGAGGTAGTCGAGTAGGACCTGTCGCGCGTGCCACCCAGCGTGAACGGGCCTGCCTGGTTGCCGTCGTCCAGAGGGTCGTCCCGGTCGAGGGAGAACTTGCGGGAGGACGATATTGAGGGCCGCGAATCGGTCTCCGAGTACGTGTCGGGCCCGCGACTCGACGAGGCCAAGGAGGCGAGCTCGAGAGAATCCCGCTCATTGGGGTGGGGGTTGGACGTGTAATGGTTAGGCATCGCGGCGTCCTTCGGGTCCTGGAGTCTTCTATATCTCGGGCAGCCCTTCTACGGGAAGCATCGCCGGCCAGGAGACGAGACGGGCAATCGGGGCAGGGCTATTCCAAGTCACCTCCTAATGATGAGGGGCGAAGGAAGCTGGTTCGGTGTCCGGTCGGGCTCGGGTTCGTGTTGTCTGTGCGAAGCGACGAACAGGTTCCTATGCCTCTGGTCTCGATGACGGCATTCGCCGCAGTCGATGAAGGTATGTGAAGCCCCAGAGCTTGTTCGGCGAGGTCTCGGCAGCGTAGTTGATCGAGTAAATGGCGTATACTGGGAAAAGAAATCACAATCCAAGAACTCGAAAAGTCGTCAAGACTCCTGTATTACTGTTCTACCGATAGTCTAGATGCAGCGCCGACCAGAGGTTGAAGAAGGAGATTCCTGATCGGGACGGGGTAACTTGTAGACAGACACCTACGTGCCCTAGTTATGGTACCTACCAGGGAACCTACCTACCTAGAACTGGGGTCCCCCCTAGCCAATTGGAACCCGTGATGGGTACCATGCAGTGCCAACGGACCCCTCAACACTAACTGTACCTACGCAAGTACCGAAGTGCTTCTATGTGTAAATACGGAGGTAGGTACTTAATGCAAGGTACCTGCTTGGTAGCAGTTAGGTGCCTCTACGTTAGGTACTGAAGTACCTGACTATAAGGAGGTAAGCAGATCCCAGTAATAAGGCGGGTCGCTTTATTCCCCAGTTTTGGCGTTTCATTCATCACCGCCACCAATCAACAGGTGTTGAGCTTGCTCGCTGCCTCCGGTTTTCATCTTCCCCTTTCCCCCTTTTCGGTCGCCTTCGCTTTCATGCGTCGACGATTAAAATTGGCCCCGAAAAATGCTTAAAAATTCTTGAGCAGACCGCTCGAGAGAAAAAAAAAAAAAACCCGAGGCTCTCATTGTCTTTAAAGGCTAAAGCACACCGGCCCTCGTATTCGAGAACGGCCCGCAATATAAGCCAGCTATGAACCAGAACCAAGCCACCAGATACGTAGGTATTTATTAGCCTATCGGATGACACTTATGACGCCTGGTGCCTCGTCTGTCTCATTTGGGAGCTTCAACCTCTCTTCTTCAACTACCAGTCTTGGCACCTACTGTTAGTACAATAGAAGAAGGAAAACACGAAGTTCCGGCTTTGGCACAGTCGATAACAGGCCGTCTTCTTACCTTTGAGGACAGCAGATACGCTCGATGCCCGTTCGATTAAGTGTATACGGCACGGCGGCAGAGAGGCCCGCAACGCTGGAACTGCAACACCGCGGAATTAGGGACCCGGGGTCGGTACAAGACACAAACGAGTACGGCGCCCGACAGCGTTAACGAATGCGTTTGGCGCAAATTCAACAAAACAAATAACCACTTGGGTATACGTAGCAGCGGGACGCGGGCAGGAGGTAGACTGGCACTCATCACACGACGTAAAAGATAACCAACTAACCAACCAACCAACTATTTGGGAGCTTCGCCAGATACTGTTGACGATATCGGAAGGCGGGTGAGCTAATCAACAGGGGAAAATGAGGGGTACTGTGCTGATGCTGGGACTCTCATGTAAGAGAAACAGGGAACGATGACAAAAGTTGGAGAAAGTAGCTCGGTAGAAATAAGAATAAAACGACTTGATTCCTTCCTTTCCATCCATGAGCCGTCTCAAAGCCCGTGTGAGTACATCCCACCTCTCAATGCACTCGACAGCCATGCGTGCTCTTCGATATCACGGCCCCAAGGACTTGCGCCTGGAGCAGGTGCCCGAGCCCAAGTGCGACCCGTCCCGGGTTAAAATCCGGCCTGCGTTCGTGGGAATATGTGGCACGGATCTGCATGAATACCATACCCAGACATTCATACCCAGACGCGGTGCGCCTCACGCGCTATCCCAGGAGACGGCCCCGATCGTCCTGGGCCATGAGTTCTCGGGGACCGTAGTCAAGGTTGGCTCCGATGTTCCTAGCTCGGCCGACTTGAAGGTCGGCGATAGGGTTGCGGTGCTCCCCCTCCTGTATTGTGGGACATGCGTGCCGTGCAAGGACGGGTATCCAAACTGCTGCGTGACGAAAGGGTTCCTCGGCTTGTCCGGGGGCGGCGGCGGGCTCAGCGACTTCGTCTGCGTGGCCCCCGAGGTAGTCTTCAAACTTGCGGATAACATCTCAATGGAAGTTGGCGGTCAGCCGGCCCGCCCGATGCTCCTCCCATTGAGGAAAGAGGACTGACCTGTCCGCAGCTCTCGTCGAACCCCTGGCCGTCGCCTGGCACGCCGTGAGCGAGTCGGGCATCCAGCCTGGCCAAGCTTCCTTGGTTTTTGGCGCGGGACCTATCGGCCTGGCTGTAATCCAGTGTCTAAAAGCCATGGGCGCCGGTGAGATCATCGCGGTCGAGGTAGCAGCGCGGCGAAAGGAGTTCGCCAAGCAATTTGGCGCGTCGCACGTACTCGACCCGACTCAGCTGGATGTGACCGAGGCCGCGCGGGAACTGACGGGTGGTCAGGGCCCTCCTGTAGCCTTCGAATGTGCTGGTGTGCTATCTAGCCTCGAATCTGCAACGCATGCTGTCCGTAACCGGGGAACCGTTGTGCATGTTGCGGTTGTGAGTTCATCTCGGGGTTCACTACCTGAGCGTGCGTGCCAGAACAGGGTGAAAAGTTCTGTTGCGTCCCAGCATTCTAGAGAGTTCTCATCTGGCGAGGTGCCCTTTTTGTTTGAGATGATGGGTACTAACGCAAGATGTTGCAGTGGGAGGCGCCGGTCCCCTTCAATCCGAACAGCTTGGTTTTGTTTGAGAAGAGATTCGTTGGAAGTACGTTCATCTCGCTTTCTGGGCTTCATCACGCGGCTTATCCAGACAACTCACCTCACCCCTTTTTCATAGGCCTATGTTACCGCTGGTGCGATTTCAGCAGCGTCATCGACGCCCTCCGCGAAGGACGCTTGACCCCGGAATCCATGATCACGCGCAAGATCCCCATCGACCGTGTAGTTGAAGATGGCATTGACGCCCTCATAAACGAGAAACACAAGCATATAAAGATTGTGGTGGACTTGTCTGCTTCGTAGAATAGGTACTTAGTACTTTAGGTGCATGTCCTAGGGCTTCAGAAATAGGCCTGAATCCCGTTTCTCAGTTTAGGCGGCTCATTATCACTGGAATTAGATAACTTAGGCATCTGAGTGGTATGTACCGCATCATTAGCCACAAGCTTCGCGACGCGAAGGTTCTGTAAGTTCTTGATATAAACCACGGCGAGCATCAAACTCTCTCATAGAGCCGTTGTCTGTGAAGCGATACAAGAGACGCGACAGGATTAACCGCGATCAAGTCTGGGGGGAGCATTGGTGGGGCTACAGGGGTGAGCTTGGCACGTTTAAGTCTCGTCTATCGATTGGCGATTGCCCATCTTAGGTGCCCACTTAGGTCAAGTACTTAGGTAGGTACCTACTTAAGCAGGTACATCTAGCTCTAGGTAGGCACCTAAGTACTATCTAAAGAGCGCCGAGTAAGGAACAGAACCCGCAAAAGCTTCGAATATACACTTGCAGCTTAGGTACAGAGCATTATTTGACAGGCTCAAGCTGCGCTACAACAACAAATCACGAGGATGCGCCGTGATTTCTAGCCCACCAAGCCTCGCCCGAAAGCGTTGCGATCATGCGAACCCCCCGATGCATCGTACCATAAGAAAGCTCGCGGGCCCTGGCCGCCTGAAGCTTTCCACATCAACACCCCTCACAAGATATTCGCCCATTGCCGTCTACAGATGCTACGCGACCGCACAGCTCGACCTCCCAGCGCTGGACCGGACATGGCGCCGAAAATGGAGCGACAGCCAACTGCTCGAGAGTCGCCGGCGCGGAGCTACACCCCCAATCTCGCCCTCCGATGGTGAGCAGGCCGCCCAGAGCCCCGTCGATCACATGTACATTCTCTCCATGTTTCCCTATCCGTCCGGGGTCCTGCATCTGGGGCACCTCCGAGTGTACACGATTGCCGATGTCGTTGCGCGATACCATAAACTGCGAGGACGCAATGTTCTGCTGCCCATGGGCTGGGACGCCTTCGGCCTTCCCGCCGAGAACGCAGCTATCGAACGAGGCATTGACCCGGCTGAGTGGACCCGTGATAATATCGCCCGTATGAAGGAGCAGCTGGCGTTTATGAACGGCTCGTTTGACTGGTCAAGGGTAAGTCGTGGCCCCCGGCGGACGTGTACATACGTCTATCATCCACTAACACCGGCATTTGCAGGAGCTTGCTACATGTGACCCTGATTTCTACAAGCATACACAAAAGCTTTTCCTCCTGCTGCGCCAGTATGGCCTCGTTACTCGCCAACATGCAGTCGTCAACTGGGACCCCGTCGACAAGACCGTCTTGGCAAACGAGCAGGTGGATTCGGAGGGACGTTCCTGGAGATCGGGAGCCAAGGTGGAACAACGCCCGCTAGAGCAGTGGTTTTTCCGTATCACGGAATTCAAGGAGGCTCTGCTCCGCGATCTCGACGAGCTTGCCAAAGAAAATGCCTGGCCAGAGCGGGTGGTGACTATGCAGAAGAACTGGCTGGGGCGCACCACAGGCGCAAGATATCGCTTTCCTCTCACCGTCGATAGCCAATCTCCACTGAAAGATTTGGACAACCTGGAGATATATACCACCCGGCCGGAGACTATTTTTGGGGTGCAGTTCATCGCTATCTCGCCGAATAGCAGGCTTGCGAAAGACCTGGCAAGCACCGACGTCGAGATACAAAACTATCTACAGAGTCTCAAGAGCGCAGAGAACAATATGCAAGGCTATCGGATACCACACATACAGGCGCAGAATCCTCTCAGCTTTGCAGGAACAGAGTTTTCTAGCCAAGCGTCACCCTTACCCGTATTTATAGCGCCCTATGTCCACGGAGACTACGAAACCGGCGCCGTCATGGGAGTTCCGGCGCATGATGCTCGGGACTTCTCATTTTGGCATCAGAACTTTCCCTCGGGGGAAATCAAGTACGCAGTTACCCCAGACCCTGATGGGTCTTTTCCGGAGATGGATGGACCGTACCTAGAGTCGGGATATATGACAGGACTTGCCGGGAAATACAAGCAAAGCCCATCCAACCAAGTCGTGCAGCCCCTTGTAGAGCAAATCCAAAGGGAAACGAAACTGGCCGAGCTTCGTACGAAATGGAAACTCAGAGACTGGCTCATTAGTAGGCAGAGATACTGGGGTACACCAATCCCAATTATACACTGTCAAAGCTGTGGGCCACAGCCGGTTCCTGACGATCAACTTCCTGTTGAACTGCCAAAAGTAGATCACCATTGGGCTGGCGGTCGGGCAGGGAACCCTCTTGAGTCTGCGGCCGACTGGGTTAATACGTCTTGTCCGAAGTGTCATGGCCCAGCCAAGAGAGATACTGATACAATGGACACATTCGTAGATTCCAGCTGGTATTATATGAGGTTCGCAGACCCCCATAATAAGGACAGTCCTATTTCCGAACTTGCTGCCCGTACTCGCTTACCTGTGGATATCTACATTGGAGGTGTTGAGCATGCTATCCTCCATCTCCTGTATGCTAGGTTCTTTTACAAAGCGATCATGGGTAATCTATATCCAAAAGAGAACGATGGCGCGACAGCAGGTGTGACTGAACCTGCGCACGAGTCGTCCCATGAACCATTCAAACGACTCATTACTCAGGGTATGGTCCACGGAAAGACGTACCTAGACCCCGATAGTGGCCGTTTCCTGAAACCGGACGAAGTAAACCTGTCCAATCCGTCTAATCCAAGGGTTGTAGCATCCGGTAGGCGGCCAGTCATTACTTATGAAAAGATGTCGAAGTCTAAACACAACGGAGTCGACCCGACAACCTTCATCTCAGAGTATGGGGCTGATGCGACGCGAGCCCACATCCTATTTCAAGCGCCTGTGGCAGATATTCTAAACTGGGACGATGACAAGATTGCCGGTATTTCACGGTGGCTCCGCCGCGTCTATGAACACGTGCACACACTCGCAGCTGCTTCACAAAATGCTGGTGATGACTTGATGGCATTCAACGGCAGAGAGTATTTTACTAAATCAGAGGCCGAAGTAAATGTGATGGGCCAAGAACAGATGGCGCAATGGGAAGATAGTATGAGCGTGTGGCGGACCGTCCAGGAATCCATCACCGGCGTCACGAGCTGCTGCGAGAATGTTTACTCCCTCAACACGGCAGTATCGACGCTGATGATCCTCACCAACTCGATAATCGACAAGCCTAGCGTATCCCTACCTCTCAGATTCGAGGCTACAACGGAGCTGATCAGGCTGATGGCGCCCATTGCGCCCGCATTCGCAGAAGAATGCTGGAGCGTGTTGCGCCCGGGCGAAGGAATGCTCTTTGGCGAGGCTGGCAAAGTGCAATGGCCGGTCCCTGACGAATCTCTCCCGCTGCTGAAGGTTAGCCGCATTACGTGCACCGTATCTGTCAATGGCAAGAAGCGATGCGTCGTAAATATACCAGTGAAGCCGGCGAGTATTCAAGATAGCGGCGCGCTCGAGAGGTGGATGACCGAGCAGGTTTTGAAGACACCCGAGGCACAGGAGAAGCTGAGAAGCCCCGAAAACGATATCCGCAAGGCCACCAAAGTCTTTGTCGTAAAGGAGGGCAAAAGCGTGAATTATCTGGTGCCGAAATCTCCTTCGACGTAAGCGTTTGGCCTCAAGTTTGGTGTATATTAAGATAGGGCTTGGAACAATATCTGTATATACCCTGATCTTGTATAACAGTTGTATATAGAGTAGACATGTAGACATATAAATAGCGCCTCGAATGCTACTAACTCCTTTTCGTTTTACGAGGATGTCGTTGTTTGTGTAGGTGATTCAGTCCATCAGAGGTATTTTGTGCCTGACATATATAGAAGGAAGAGGGAAAGAAGAAGAAGGCATAGGTACTGTGTTCCTAGGGGTCCCTGAAACCTACGTTAAAGCAATCTCGTGAGCAAACAACACGCTGATAGGTGTCCCAAGCACCTGGCGGGTCAGAGCTGATCCGTCTCTCAGACAACACTAGGCCATTACGCATGGCTCGCAACAAACAAATTTGTAATTTCATCTTCATCTTCATAAAACCGTCAATCCAACCCCAATGGACCGTCTAAAGATGCTGAGAAACCGTGGAGTCGGTGCATCTCACCGGAAGAATCGTCGCGCACGCAAGCAGAGGGGGTGGGACGTAATCAAGGTGAGTTCTAGTTTTCTCTCTGAACCCGACCATTATACCCTCCCTAGGCATGCCGTTGACTCTTTCAGCTCCATACTCAAGAAACCTATACCTGCCAGTTGTCGCTGTTGATCCTCCTTCATTCGCGGTCCTATGGCTCCCTCCGTCCTGTCCGCCAGCATGACGCCGAACGCATCATCGAATTCGATTTAGCCCACATGCCCAGAAACAGCTTCGGCATGCGCTTTGATGGCTTATTGGATAGTCTCAGCTGTGAGGACACAATTGCTGCTCAGCTACCCTATCTCGATGCACTCGAGGCGAGTCTCGTCGACGCCCTGCATCTTCTCCATTCCCGCAACATCTCTTTTCCCATCTCGGCTCGCTACATCACGTTTTGGCGGCGTCGGGATGAAGATAGGGGTGACATGAAGTCCACGAAACTTTTCCTCCCCTTTAACAAACATGCCAGGTGGGGTTCCGATAAGTGGCCGCCAACCTGGAAGGCCGAAGACCTGGCGAGGGCTAGATCCATCTTCTTTATCCCCAAGGTAAGGGAGTCCCGATTCCGCCGTCCACCCCATCCCGCCCTCACGTCCCATTGACATGGTCTAAAATCCCTGTAGCTACTCGCCCGACTCAGTACCTCGGCAAAGCCAACTCTGCTCGATCCCGCGACCCAACAGTCCCTCGCCACGTACCTGAAAGAACACTCAATCCACCGTCACGACAAGTATTGCATGGGGATAGCCCCCCTCACTCCGCGGCTCGCCTACCAGATTGCCAAGAGCCTCGTGAAGCGTGGTGAGACCGAAAAGTGCCGCGAAGTATTGGAGTCGTTCTTCGGCGGGCCTCTGCCGTTGCCTGAGCCGGGCACGTCACCCGGCGGCATCTACAAGACTTTTATGGATCTCCGTGCCTGCGCGGTCGAGTCCGAGCGCCACGGCAGCGCTACGTGGGACCGGGACCTCGAGCCTAAGCTGCTGATGGACTCCCCTACCATGGTTTTGCGGTTCGTCTTGTGCAGGGCCAAAGTTGCGTCCCTCCGCGGGGACCCCGACACTGAACATTGGCGGCGCGC
The DNA here is from genome assembly GCA_022385595.1 of Xylaria palmicola. Lineage (NCBI taxonomy): Eukaryota > Fungi > Ascomycota > Sordariomycetes > Xylariales > Xylariaceae > Xylaria > Xylaria palmicola. Next base: position 79,490 of record MU281369.1, on the reverse strand, counting down.
AGCAAGTGTACTTGCAGAATTGGTCCCGCATGCTATCTTAGCATGGCCTGGAGACCGGGAAAAGCCTGTGCTTCCGACTTGAACCATTGTCGAGGCAACAAAGACTTAATATCCACGCTGTACTACACTTGTATACTCGGAGAGAATAGATACTCGGCCTGAGAGGCCTTCGTCGTTATCTGCTGAAATGGCAAGGCCATCGACACAAGGTAAGGGGCTTTTATCACAGATGGTTTCTGGTGAAGCGTTTCTTCGTCGGGCGTATCCGATTGAGTCCTCCTGAGGAGCCCATTCGAAGAAACCTTGGCTATCTAACCTTCCCAACTTAATTCACTGCTCAAGAGTCGGAAGGTTGGTTCTAAAATATATTTGTAACTCTACTGGGCAGCCTCTAAGAAATGTGATACTACGAAGACGTTGGTAAGGGATAATTGGCAGATACGGTACCAGAGCGTCGATACTCTAGGCGTACTTGCGGAATATGTCCTAGGTAAGGCTCGCTGATGGGAGCCTGAGAGTGATCTGGGAGCTATTCAACTTCTGCCTCTCCTCTGCTCAGTCTCTAACTAGTATAGGCACGGATTTAATATACTCCAAGCAAATCTCTCCCGAGCTCTTAACATGTTCCCCTTTCTCTCACCGTCTAGAGAGACAGTTTGTGAGTTGCGCGATAGTAGTGGGATGTCCGTATTATACTACTCCTAGTAAATCTTATGCCCGTCCCAACATCACTCTCGAATGCAGATCAAGTTGTCGGGTCGAAGAACAGTTACTGTCAGGTAAATCAACTGGAATGATCAACGGATGTTGCTAACCTTCTCTCATCTTGACCCTTTCCCCTTTCTCCCAACCCCTTATTTAAATAAAATCGATCGAAAATAAGCGGAATAAAAAAGCAAAAATTAATACTAAAATATAAGTTAAAAATGTTGTAAGTAAGAAACATGTTCAAGATTACTTATTCTCTATGCTGATGGGACGCGGACAGCCGGTCTAGTGCGGGTTGCAGCTGTGGGCAGCCGTTCACAAACACTTAACTCCAGCAATCGATCCAGGTTGAGAAGACGAGCGTACGAACTACGAAATCTATAACACATGCATAATGTTTCCATGTGAATCATATTAAGTATAGCGAGTCTCTACTTCGTCTCATTTGATCGACGCATCCCAAGTCTATCTAATACCTCTCCACTTTTTGATACAGGTCCATCGGTTTAGGGCCAATTCATTGCACACCTGACCTAGACGGCTGTCCAGTCGATCTCGTATCTGCACTTCTATTTCTTGGTTGGAAAAGGCAGAAATGGCGCCCGACGTCGCGAGGTGACCCGGGAACCGACAGGGAAATATATAGGCCTTGGAAGCGCGAAATGCCGCGCCTCGCCCCCTCGCTCTTCCGGCGCGCCGCCCGGATCGACCCGCACCTCGCGACGCTGCTGCCGGCCTGCCGGACCATCGAGACGGCGCGGCTCGAGCTGCGATGGATCCGCGCCCACGCGCTGGACTCCTCAGCGGCGGCGGCCCCGTCGCTACGCGGGCCCGCGGACCACGTCGTCGCCCGGCTCGTGGCGCGCCGCGGCGCCGGCGAGCCGCTGCAGTACGTCCTCGGCACGCAGCCCTTCGGCGACCTGGAGATCCTCTGTGCCCGGGGCGTCCTGATCCCGCGGCCCGAGACGGAGGCGTGGGCCTCGGTGCTCGCCGACCTCGTGTTTCCCCCCCCGCCATCTCGTCGCAATCGTGACCGCGGCGACGGGAAGCGTGAGCGCGAAGACGACGACGCGCGGGGCGGCGGCGGGGGCTTGCGCGTGCTGGATCTCTGCTCGGGCACGGGGTGTATCGGCCTGTCTCTCTTCGCGCGCGGCGTCTCCCGGGGCCGCCGGGGTGAGCATCGCGGCGGCGACGATAGCCGGCCCCCACGCGTCCTGGGCGTCGACGTCGAGGCGCGCGCCGTGCGCCTCGCGAGGAAGAACCTGCGGCATAACCTCCGCGGCATGCGGCTCCCCAGTGGCGACGACGACGACGTCACCGGCGAGGCCGTCGCGTTCCGGCAGGCGGACATCTTCGCCGACGGGTGGATGGCCCATCTAGACGACGCCGCCAGACCCCGCGAGCCCGGGGATGGGGACGGGGACGGGGACGGGGACGAGGGAGACCCATCGCCGCGCAGGCGGATCGACGTCCTCGTCTCGAACCCGCCCTACGTCTCACGGCGCGGCTTCGAGGTCGACACGGCCCGCTGCGTGCGCAACCACGAGCCCAGGCTCGCGCTCGTGCCCACCCGCGCGCCACCCCCGCCGGTGACGACGACGACGGCGACGGCGCGCTGCGCGCCCGAGGACGTCTTCTACGCGCGCCTCCTCGACCTCGCGGACGCGCTCCGCCCGCGCCTCGCCGCGTTCGAGGTCGGCGACATGGACCAGGCCGTCCGCGTTGTGGAGATGGCGTTTGCGGCGCGCTCTGCGACTCGGCGTGGTCTCGGTCTTGGCTTGGCTGCAACAGGGGGTGGGGACATGTCCGAGCCGGCGGTCGCGCGGTGGGACGTCGTCGAGATCTGGCGCGACTGGCCCGATTGCCGGCCCTCCTGTGACGAGGCGGATGTCGCTTACATCGGGGGCAGAGAAGTGCCCGTGCGAGGCAGTGGCCATGGGAGAGTCGTGGTGCTTGCGGATGACCAGACGATGCGGGATCAATTTACCAATAGGGGATTCAAGCGCGAGTTTTACAAGTAGTGATTAACTCGTCTAGTTGTGCGACTTTTATGGACAGCGGTATTTTTTATGTACTATAAACCTGTAGGAGGGGTTGTCTTAATCTCATTAGAAGCGCCATCCCATATAGACCTCCGGGCCCAGACACTTTCATAGTTCCAAAACGCCATAGTCAGTTCAAGGAAACCAGCGTCGCAAAAATCCAGTCATCGTCTTGAGTGTATCTGACTGCCTGTTTTCTATTATTATTCTTGTTGAATCAATATTTCCGGTGCGAGCAATCCAGATGCTATTGCTCACCATGCCTCGCTGTCCCTTTCCTAACAACGCTTGCCTAAAGTATCCCAAATCAAAATCACCTACCAATACTCCAAACCGAATCGCGAGGGTTTAAGGGCTCCTTACACAAAAAGTCATTTCGACTCACTTCTCTTCCCACCAATCCTGATTCAAAATTGTCAGCTCGGGATCCGGGTCCGCCTTGCTGGGTTTTCGGTATCAGCATCTTATTCATTCGTATCAACTTTTACCTTTTTACGCAGCAAGCCTCCACCGAGCACGTTCACTGCAGCAGGTTGGTTCCCTCGAGAAGCTTCTTCCTCGCTCTTTCGTTTCCTCACAACTGAACCAGTCAGACTATTCGCCGTTCTGGAAGGCACAGCGGAGGGAAATTGATCAGCTATGAGCTTTTCGCCAGTCACGGGTATAGCCCAGCCATCGCCCATATTCACTTCGCTGACCCATCTCGCTGTGCTAGCAATCGCTTGATCGAGTGTTTTGAATTCGAGATGAAGCAACAACTCTACTGCTCTCTTATAGCCGTTTTCATCAAGTATTACCTGTCCTCTCCCTGCCTCTGGCCAATAATAATATGGCGTCTTGATCTGATCAGGATATCTGACGCGGTGGGTCTTTACCCGGGGTTCTCGGGAAATAATGGGTCCCGTCAGGGTTTTCTTTCCTCGGCGTCTTTTTTGTGATGAGTTAGTGCTTGCAAATATCAACTTGGCAGGCGTTGAGGTAGGTGCTTCTACAGAAGTCATTTTTTTGGCGGCATTTCTAGCTGTCAAAGCGTCTTCTTGATTGGGAATGCCGCTGAAAGAAGACGTGGGTGTCGGGATGACGGCGGCACTAGAGCGCGATCTAGCATCGTTTAAACTTTGTTTCCGTGAAGATGCCGAAGCTGAGGGTGGCTCGAAAACGACCCAGACAAATCCTGTCATTCGGCCACTCGAGCACTCCTGTCGAAAAGCCATCATGTCCCAGAATTGAGCAAGTGTCCTGGGCGTCTTCCAGCCCCCTAATAGCTTAGCTCTTTCCGGCGTAGACTCTTCTAATTCCGCCACAAAACGCGCTTTTGGGTCATCTGGATATGTGGGAATGAGACATCTCGGTGGCACATCCCCAAAATTCGCGGGATCTTTTGTATATGGGGATATCAAGTCGAGAGGATGGCCCAGAGACCAATTCCGCCTCGCATTTTCAGACTTGGGGATGAAGGCGCGGGTTTCGTAAGTGTCGAGTCCTGGTATGGATAAGTATCCATGTATACGATCCCGGCCGCTAGTCGAGTTGCCGGGTGGATCATGTTCAAGAAGGGGGTTCAGAACTCTGCACCACCACTTAATCAGACCTCTATCATCGAGAATATGCTTTCTGCTGTTCTCAACACTCCCTGGGAAGATGTACTGCGACTGGGCGCGGGCGAAAAGATTGACGATTAATTGCTTTGAGGGCCGCCTCCGATGTTCGATTAGGAAGTTCAAGAAAGCGAGAGTGATGGCTCGAATCGGCGAGAAGCGCTCAGGTGTAGATTGCAGGTACAAATAACCGGTGGAGTCTGCCTTGGCAATAAAAATGGTGGTAGAGAATATGGTGGTATATATGTAGACTTCCAAGCCAAGCACCAGCACGTCCTTGGCCTTGGCAGGATCGGCAACAGACACGGCAAGGAAGTGCTTCTCACAGTACGTCCTCAAGGGCTTGCTCGGGCGCTTGTCGGCAGTTGAGTTCAGAGCCGGCGGATAGCAAAGTGCTTCGGTGGTGGCGGGGGTGGTGGATAGATGCCATGCCGTAAAGCGGGTGTCCTTGGGCAGAGCCTGCGCGAGCGCATCGGCGAGCGGGCTGTCTCGGGCTTGTGCGCCGGGCGCCGTTGCACCGGTCATGTCGGAATTGCAGGGTCGAAAACACCGCTCCGCTCGGGTCCGGGACTGGATTGCGGCTGTAGCACCCAACCCGACGTACCTACTATGTTGAAGGAGGTACCCAGGTCAGGGACTCAATGCATCGGATATGGACGGTGTACTGCTTGGCAAAGCCAGCGTAACAAGCCTTTGGGGTGTTTCGTTTCGAATGTGCAAATGTGGGACTCGAATTGGGACTCGAATTGGCTGGCGGGCGAGGTGTGAGGCGGGAAGGTATCGCAAACCTACACCGACCGAGGCGGATGGGATGCTGGATAGTGGGTGGTTTAAGTGCCAGACGCGTCGGCGCGCGTGGTTGTAGGTAAGTACCTAGTTGGAACTTGGGTGGGTAGCCTAGGCCCTAGGTACAGGTATGGGTACTTAAGTTCTTTAGGTACCTAGTCGGTAAGCTGGGGGACAGGGGACAAACTGCCTACTTCTACCTGTACCCCTGGTAGGTTAGGTACTTACCTAGTGCGATTGGCCACTTCTTGAAGAACGACCCACCTGGCAAAAAAGTTCCAAGGTTACCTTGAAGGAACCTCCAAACTCAACACCAAGACGACTCTGTCACTGTTGCTAGCGATTCTATGCGATAGAGCGCCGACACCGTTCAAATGGCCCTCAAGACGTCCCGGTCGACGGTGAGCTTGTCGCGACAGGCTCTGCGGCACTATGGCAGCCAGAACGTGTCCCCGACAACCCGACCCCTTTCCGCGACATGTTCGCGACCGTTCGCGACATCAGCATCCCGACCTGCAGACCAGACCGCAGAGGCGCCCCGGTACAGCTTCACGCCCCCGCGCATGAAGGCGCCCTTCTCGCCTCACCTGAGGAAAACTAGTTATGCCGAAGCCACAAAGTGGCACGTCAACGAAGACCCCAAGGCGCTCGACTACGCCCTCAGCACATTCCTCGGTCGCGGTGGCGACAGACTACTGCCCGACGAGTTGAAATGGCTGGCCGTGACACACAAGAGTTTTGATCAGGGCAGAAGAGGATTCAATGACCGTCTTGCCTTTCTTGGTACAGTTAATCGCTCTACGGGAGGGTGCTAAGTAGCTGATCTTGATTCCAGGCCGGCAGATATGCGTCATGGAAGCTATGGAATCCATTATCACTTCGCCCGCGGAATATCAAGGTATCGTTGCCGACCCGTTTGCCCACCGGCGGCAACCCTACGAGGACGCCCCCCTTCGAAGCGTCGACAATCTAGCTGTACACCAGCCAACCGATCTCTTCACGATATCCAAGTTGTCAAAGCTCACGGTACAATCGAACTTGTCCAAGGTGGTGAGATGGGTGCCCAAGAATGTAAGCCGAGCAAAATACCGAGTAGAATGTACCCTCCACGTGGTCTTGATGCTGATGCCTTTACAGCCCGGCGATGAGTCAGTCTCGGGCTTCGACACAGTCATGGCCGGTGCTGTGTATGCCTTAGTCGGCGCGGTTGCTTTGCAACACGGGGGAAAGGCCGCACGCAGAATCGTGCACGACAAGATATTGAAGAGGATTCGGGACTATGACAACCACGAGACGCAGCAACGGAAGCAGGCCGACCAGAAACGGGGCCATGCCAACCAAAATGAATCGTGACCAGGGCAGCCGACGACCATTGTAGGAATATGTAAAAATGACTGTACAGTGCACCATGATATAGAGCATCTACTCCATGCCATACAATAGTAAAGAACCGGAGTTGCGAAGATGCGCGGCCTCGCAGTCCTCTCGCTCGTCGATGCCCTTCAATTCTTTTGATTTCCCATCCCTTTTGTTTCCCTGCTCCTTGGATTTGTAGCAGTGCAATACACGGTGTGTAGTGACGACATAGTGTTTGTGAGTTTGGATACTGTATTTGCTCACTGTATTGCACTAGGTATGTGTTTATAGACTTATAGGTACCTATAGGGTTGGCACGGCGCCTAGCTTACCTCTTAGGTAGCTAGTTAGGTACTTCTTACCTACCTGAACCTTGATGCAATCTTGAAAGCTCGTGACCACCAGCCCATGAGCCCAACTGCGTTGCTGTGAGCGACTCCCTTCCCACCAACATCACGGGCCGTCGCCTGCCCACTCTCCGTACAGCCTGCTCGTAAGCAGAGCAACGGACACTAGTCAGCCATGGCGCACATCAAGATCAGCCAACCGCTGGTTCACCAGCTGCCCATCCAGTACCTGCTCATAATACCCGTCCTCTTCTCCGTCTTGGCCACCATCGTCCTCACCACCCACGGCGATGTGAACATGCCACTGCTCTACTCGCAGTGTCACGCGAGGTCTCGGCTGCCGGCCATATCGCACATCCCCGTCCTCGGCGCGCCGGCGTGTTTCCTCGTGTCCTTCTTCATGTACGCGACCGCCTCGATGCGCGGCGTCGCCCAGCTCAGCGCGTTCCTGGCCTTCCTCGGCGTCCTGCTCACCGTCTGCCGCGTGGAGGCCGCGCGGGCCTGCAATCGGCCGAGCTGGAACATACGCTTCCCCACGCTCAGCTGGCTCGCGTTCAATCTCGGCGGCGGCACCTTTGTCTGGGACCTGTGGATCGTCCCGGCCTTCCTCAAGCACGCCAAGGAGTCGAGGGCCGAACGGGGGGCGAAGGCCGACGTGCTGGAGCACGGGCAGGATGGCGGGGACGTGTTCGGGGAAGAAGAGCGCATCATGCTGGAGCGGAGCCTCACCACGAGGGCCGAGGTCTTCGCCATCCCTCTGTCGGTCGCGGTTGGCTTCATGGTGCCCAGCGTCCTCATGCTCGTTCTCAAAGACACGACATTCGTCATCCTATGGCTGTTCTCCCCGTTGTGGGTGGCTGCCGTGCATTGGGCTGTCAAATTCGTCGCCGCCCGGCTCATAGCGGTCAGAGGGCCGCTTTACCTCGAGTCTCAACCCTCTGCGGTGACATTGGTCTACTTTCTCCCCTTTGTTACATCACTCCTCACCCATGCTCTCTTCATCTGGAATCTTTTCTGCAAGGACGACAGCCGGCAGATGACACGCACCGTTCTCAAGTTCGTCGACATCGACTTCCTCTTCATTGTCGCTACCGTGCTATATTGGGTACTTGCAGAGTCTGGCGCCGTACCCGCTGTGCTGATGGTGGTGTTTTCCCTGTTTTTGGGTCCCGGTGCCGCGCTCTGTCTTACTTGGTTCGTTCGAGAAAAGGCTATCTGTGCGTTCGCCATTTCGGACGAGGACACGGATACATCTGACGAGGAATCGGATGGGGATGACAGTACTGTCCATGAAGATACGCCACTGCTCAACTAATTTTGTGAACTTAAGTAGTTAGATAATTTGAGTGTGGCCACCCGCGGAGTTCGCAGAAGTGGTAGCATTGGGTAGATAGTCTTTCCCCGCGCCTTTCCCCAAGCGTTCCCTAGCATGTTGGTCGCGTCGTCTGTATTCCGTTGACAACACACGTGTATGTATAATTGATGGCTATGGCCTGTTGCACTATTACGTGTATACCTCATTGTGACTTTAGAGTGCGTTGGACCCTCGTTAACTAAAGAGGACTACTTCGCCACAATAAACTTATACTCCAAACACCCAGCTTGCCTCTTCTGACAAACACCTTGATTATTACCTATTTTCACTATTATTTATTTTCTTCCGTGTGTAATGCAAGGCTCATTTTGCCAATAAGGGAAGGGGGGGTGGCAAAGATGGCGAAAAAGTACTACGTTCCGGCCCCCCTCTGCCAGCGAATACCGGAATCTCCTCTTGCTCAATATGGTGTCCTCAGCTTGCTCTAGCATAGCGGAGAGATGGTAAAATATGCACCCGGAAGCTCTTACTTCTCGCTCGACGTTTTCCTCGTTGGCATTGATGATGTAGAATGCGAACGCGTCACGGAATTATAGATTGACCCCTGCTAAGTCGGAGGTTACACAGCGCTAGCCGCAACCCGGAGTATATGAGCTTACAGAACAGACTTCACTAGAATAGATGGAACAGGTTAGACCTTGTACAATAATAACAGCAGTGTGGAATGGGATATAGTGATAGATTGCTTCCAACTACGTACAACAGCAGCAGCAAGGACAAGAGACTAGAGAAAGCAGAGAGCAATGGGAATACAGGTAAAAAGGAGATACTAACTTTTGTTCTGTCGTATATAATGATAAGGAAACAGCGTAATCACTAAAAATAAAGAAAGGTCGAAAAAGAACGTCAGGCACTTTTAGAAGGCTAAGATATACACTGAGAATCCCACGGTGCACTGGCCTTCCCAACACAACCTCTACGAGTCAAAGTAGACGGCGACATACTTCAAGGCCAGGCCAACATCAGGCCCAGTGGCCGTGTCGCTGTTAGGCTGGGAGCCGCCGCTCCAGTTGTTCCCAACAGCCACTTGGATGATTGGGAAAACGGCTTGATGGGCAACAGATGCCCAGCGTTCTTCGTCGCCCATGTCACTGCCGCTGACCTCGTAATACTGCTCCCCATCAACCAGGAACTGGATCTTTTCGTCCTCCCAGTTGCCCCCGGAGTTCTTGCGATCGATGACGACACTCCATGTATGGGATTCATCTATCAGGGGCATTAGCATTCGCAAAATCTCAGATTCCAAGAGCCCCTAGACATGACCCGACACATGATATTATGGTTGGGAGCCACGAATAACATGAGCAGCGTTTTGCCCGAATCTTAAGCGATATAGTAAATGCATCATACCGCGATCGAATTCAACCCGGTGGGGTCCGCCGCCGAGCATAGCGTGATTATCAGCGCTCGAGCCGAAGTGGATGGCCGGGATAGAGTAGCTCTTGCCGGACGCGTTCTCGAAGATGTCGACCTCGCCGCACATGGGCCACTCCTCGTCGCCCCCGTCGCGGTAGGACTTGCCGAGGAGCCAGAAGGACGGCCAGATGCCGGACTGGTTCTCCGCCGGCGCCCCGCCGACGACCATGTCGGCCTGTATGATCATGATCCGCCCGTCGCCGGCGTGGAAGTTCTCTGTGCAATGCAGACGGGCCGAGGTCCACTGGTCGTCATCACACTCTGTCGGGACTTGTGGTTAGCTACGGAGACAGATCCAGGCCAGGAAATCAGAGCGACCACACTCACGGGGCTTGATGACGAGCTTCTCGCCGTCGAGCGCGACCACGTTCGTGTCTTGCGTGAACGTCTGTACCTCTCGGTTCCCGTCGTTGGGACCCCTTTCTACAATCTCCCACTTGTTCTGGTCGGGAAAGGAACCTTCGTCGCCCTGGAAGTCGTTCCACCAGTATGGGGTGAAGCCTTCAAGTGTCGGGGGCATTGTTTTTGAGTGAAGTCGTGAACCCGGTGGCCAAAAGGGCTTGGAGAAATTTTGAAAATGCGAAGAGCTGAGGGATGATGATGCTTGTTGGTTCTTGCAAAGCTTGACTCGATGATGCTGCCGACACCATGAGTTTGTAAGCGGCCAGTGATACATATATTTATACCCATTTCAACAGCTCGCGATAGTCCCATGCCGCCCATGTGAGTTTCTGTTTCCTGCTCTTTTTTTCCCCAGGCGCATTGAAAAGTGAAGCCATCGTCTAATGTTCAGGCCGTGCTGACCACACCATGACCGCATCCTAGTGGAATGAGGCGGCCTGCCTACACCGCTATGAGCTGTGTTGTCGTAACCTTGAGTCGTAGACCAGACTGTCTTCTGTTTGCCCTTCGTCCATCACCTGAGCGGTGCTGGCCGGCGGCTTGCAGGGCGACGCTTGATGACCGCGCGCATAGCGGGCTTGGCCGTCGGCTCGACACTGAACGTTGCTCGTCTACCCAACTGCCGTAGGTAAACCACACATCGACTTAACCTTGATTACGTTAGCCTGACGACCTGGGTAGCTACTTAAGTACCTGATGGGCCTAGAACCCTCGGGTCCTATTGCCTATTTCGATGTAGTCGAGGGTATCACAGGGCGAATGGCAGTATAATGCGAGAGTGATTGCTTGGACTGATATGATAACTACGGATATAACTACTTAACTGGGAGAAATGATTCTGGAGTGCACTTTGATTTGCCGCAAGTGTAAATAGAGACTCAATACAAAGAGATGAGGACAAAAATTGAGAGGTGTGGTACAGGTATTGAGACGAGTGAGATGAGTGGCTCTATGGATCTAAGACTCCAGAATACCGGTACAAGAGAGTAAGAGTAGTAGCAGTAGTGGAGATCCTCTCCCAGACTCGCTTATGCCACTGTCAGACCCTGTCAACGGCACCTGCCAGAGTATACAGCCTTTGCTGGTCTAAGAATAAAGGTTGCAGCAGACTTGACAATACAGTTCACTCGCTGTGCTTGAATGTGTATACTGCCCTAACCTTGAATATCTCCAAAATTGAAACGAAAAAAACATGGTAACAAAGGAGTTGAACCTTCAAAGTTGGACTCGCGGGGAATCGAACCCCGGACCACTCCCATGCTAAGGGAGTATTATACCACTAAACCACAAGCCCGTGATTGGTTGATGTTTAGACTCTTACTATCAGCCTATAATTCAAAAAACAAGAGCTGGAACTCAGTACGAAAGCGACAGTACCATGGACGCAAGTGTTGTGGTAACAACTCTGGCCGATGAAACTAGACTAGAACGTCCCAGTTCTCTAGATTTGTTATTGATCTGGGCGATTATCGGCGCGCTAAACACCCAATATGAGTGATGCCACGGGCTGTGTCCCGTCGTGGACGGCTCAACAGTGGCTTCACCTGTCTCGGTCTGAACATCCGACCTCAGAGACCCGAGACGAGGATGTCATGTTCTAAAAGTGCAAGGAGAGGACCATAGATCAAAGCAGCTATATATTCGTTTGCTAGATTGCCATGCGATCGCTGACTCTATGCGGCCTATTTCGGAGCCCATTACATCTTGTCCGGCTTCGGACTCTCACTGCGATTCCGCTTCTTTCCAGTATACGATGTTGAGCTGCTGCAGAATAGACTGTCGCCATAGTTTTGGCCTGTTTAGGATCCTGTAGACGGGCCATCGCGTCCCGAACTATCTACTGAATGCTGATAAATCCCACGGTAGCCCTCGACCTCTCCCTCCAACCTGTGAACTACCATCTGGCCCAGCTTGGCATTCCGGTGCAGCACAATCCCAGCCGGGTTTCTGACGTCCAGCAGCGCACCCAGCGCGCCCTCGTATCCCGCATCCACCACACCCGCCGTGAGCACGGCTCCCGAGCGCCATAGTGAAGACCTCACGAACACCTGCCCCATGCAGTCGAGAGGGATGCGACAGGTCTCGTTGAACTCGACGAGATACGCACCCTGAGGGAGCCTGACCGTCTCCGCATCGCTGCTGAAGCTTAGCTCCGACGTGCCAGCAGCCTGTCGGGACGAGTTGTCGAAGTCAATGGTGGCCGGCGATGTCCATTTGAGCACGCGCTGTAGGGAGAGGTCGACGCCGCATGGCTGCACTTGCTGGGCAGCAGATCGCAGGTTTCGTACAATCGCGCGCTTCGCAATGGAGGCGCCGCTAAGCATTGTGAGATCTGGGAAACTGTAGCTAACAGCAAGCAGTAGATGTATAGTGAAGGGGATGGAATGCGTACTCGGAGTGGTGCGCATTTGAAAGGGAAATCATATGCTGTCGGAACGGAACGAAGAGCCCTGGTCGGGATAATTGTTTTTACGAACCGCACAATCATTCACACAGCCCTAGTTGGAATCGGGATTGATGACTAGGAAATAGTTAGGTATGGTACTGCGTGTGAAAACTTCATGATATTAATATCACCAGCGTCTTTCGAGAGTGAGGCGGCTAGAGGTCGCCCTCTCTGATTGTACTTTCGAGTTATGCACCCCGGCTCCAACGATATATACGAACTTACGACCTAACCACTCGTTTCCCCTACATTCATCCGTGCCCCCGCGAAAATGCCGTCTTCTATCGCGTCTATGTATGTCCCTTTATATTATTACTAGCTATGTCATTGGCCTTCTAATATTTGAATAGCCTAACCTCTTGTCCTTCAATTCGGTCTCGCAGTATCTTCTTGTTCCTCCATGCATAATAGAATCTCAGCATTACGCCGCCGACTGCCACGAGGAATAGCAGGGCTGCATTCGTCCAGTGACCAGTCGGGTAGCCTCGCTTCGCCTCGTTTGATTTATAAATGAACACCCCGACAATCTGTCCAGGTGCACCACCAAGCCCGATGTTTAGGGCTATAGCCATTCCAACCGATGCCGTGCTGAAGATGTTGGATGATAACCAGCCCAAGAGCGGAGGGATGCAGGCGAAGGCGCCCGATGCTGCGATTATAAGCCCGCCATAACGAGAAAGATATGCATCTGGAGGCAGGGCTGCCGATATCAAGAATCCAACTGCTCCAATGAGAGCCATGCCCGCGGAGTGCAGACCGCGCTCGTTGAAGTGGTCAGCCGACCAGGACGTGATGATTTGGACAACTAGACTACAAGTCAGCAACTCAAGAACCAGAAAGAGCTCGAACAGACCCGAGTCACTTACCATATGCTACGGCATAAGGCGGAACGGTCATCAGCTGAGCCCTCAAATCTCCATATCCTAAGCCAGCCGTAATAGAAGGCGTAAATAAAGACAGGGAGCTGAAGGGAACAGAGATGCCGAAGTAAATGACATAATGCCCCCAAAGTCGCCAATCCGTTAGTGTTTGCTTCGCATCGTCCCATGTCATCGATTTATGAGTTCCCTTGCTCCCCTCAAGACGGAGGCGGTGGATTGCGAGATCCCGCTCTTGGGTCGACAGCCACTTAGCATCTTCAGGGAAATCGGGCAAGAAGAACCAAACGAAGAACGCCGAGATCACAGAGGGGATGCCCTCGATGATGAACAGCCAGCGCCAAGCTGAAAGACCAGCTGCCCCGTTTATATGGCCTATTCCATATGCAATCGCCCCCCCGAACGCGCCAGCTAGGGTGGCCGATGCTAGAATGAGAGCGACGCGTATGCTGCGCTCATCGGCCTTATACCAGAACGTGAGATAGAATACTAGACCTGGGAACAGTCCACTGCGGCCGAGGGTCTGTCAGCGGTTCCCTCTCCTTTACTGAGAGCTCCGAATTGGATGGGCTTAGAGTTCACTCACGCTTCGAACACCCCAAGAAGGAAGCGCACAACAGTAAGTGTGGCATAGTTATGGATACCGCCGAGGCCGATCGTCAGAGCACCCCACGAGAACATCAGGAAGCCAATCCATCTCGACGGCCGCAGCTTTTTCAGCAGGATATTGGACGGAACCTCGAATAAGCCGTAGGCGATCAGAAAAACGAATAGCGCAATGGAGAACTGTGAGTTGGAGATATGCGCTTCAGCCATGAGATCATCGTGCGTCGAGGCATTCAGGATCTTTGCATTGCCAATGTTGGATCTGTCCAGGTAGCAAAGAAAGTAGATGCCAGCCGACAGCGGAATGATGCGCTTGTCTTGCTTCCATCTTAACGCCCGCTCGGCTTCCGTGATGGGGCCATCACTGGAGCCCGTGTCTCCCTCAAAGCTCTGTATTGATATTAGCAGATTCGTTCTCATATCTTTGCAAATGATACGCCGATCCGGAAGACTGAACGTACTGACGACCGCTCACCGATATCCGCCTTTTCCTTGTCGTCGACCATATTCCGTTTCTCGAGTCACCGCTCTGAGTGTGAACACTATCAACTGTCGACTAGCTTAGAACCCGCGATGGTGACTGGCTTTTCAAGTGCGACACGCGGCTCAGTTCGTCTAGACGAGTGTTGAATTAGGAAAGTACAAGGAGAAATCGAGCACACGACATATTGCTGCGACGATCAACGAAAAATTCTACTATCAGCAGTAGCTAGAACCCGTCGGTGCTCTCAGAATGGGATACCGAAAGTGGGGGACTTGCTCTGGTGGGGATGGGACCTGGTGGTTGGGGGATTGAAGCTCTCACGGTCCACTCATTCCCACTTAGGGATGTTTTTCTGGAGGATTTGCTCTGCCACAGCCCGGAAATCGAGAACCGACAGAGCTCACCCATGGTGGAGATGGGGCGAGAACCGATGCGCACCTCTCTGGTTACTGTTATACACTGGCTATATACCTAACTACGCTGAATTGGACAACTATACATCCCAAAGTTATGGATATCGCCATCAGCTATCCGTAGCTATGCAAAGTTAGGCAGGTTAGAGAGAACCCCCCTAACCCAGGAAGGATCTTGATCCGGAACTCGAGGCTCAAAATTACCTACCTCCCCCATGTTCTGGTAGTGTATTGAACGTACCTTTGGCCAAACAGAGTTGACTGCCTGTCTGTTTTAGCATCCAATTTTCTTCATTAAAATCTTCCCCATGCAGTCAATAATATGAGAAGGAAGCTGGGCCATCTGCTACTGATACTACTAGTGAGATTGAATTGGAAGCAGTAATACCGTACACATTCGCCCACAATAGATTATACTTGCCCCTTGCCAAGCTCTATTCATCGTCGTTTACGTCAGTATCAATTTGTACTGTACGTCGCTGACAGAAGCGCCAGATGCAGCGAGCCTAAACAATACAGTATGCATACTATGTCTATACTGTCTTATGTCGAGCATCCAACAAGTCTATACAACAAGTCTATACAATGGTTGTAAATTTCGAATCTATCGTCCCCGGATGTGGTAGCAATCTCGACATCATCGCATTTTTTTGCCCTTGAACTCGTAGAGCCACGATTTCAACTCCTGCGTTCAGGATAACTGACGGCTCAGGTTCCAGATAGTATCGCGCCGAAGCTTGCCGGAGTGGCCAATGAGGGTTGACCGTGGTGATGCTTCTATCAGCACTAACAGAGCTCCATCTCGTATGTGAACTTGTATACACCTTAGGTATAGTTACAAAAAACTAGTTAGGTAGGTAACCTAGGCAACTTCATCAACTCTTGTGTCGATTGCACAATTCAAGATAATAAGCAAAATGAAATGAAAGGAAGCGGGCCAAGACACGGGGTGGGTGAACTAGGCCCTTGGCGACATCGGAAATGGCAGGTCAGTGTAATGGAACGCCATTAGACGTGCCCTTGGCATGCAAAAGATCGCATGTCGGTATCTTCCACCATGTCAGCCCCTCCCCAGACCGCTGGGCCGCCTATAACAGCAGGTACCTGGCTGGCTGCACACGAGGAATGACGAAATTGCTGTATATATAATGGAACCGCTTGGGCGAGAAACTCGCGTGCCCACCTTCACTCCTCAGGCGCAGCACCGTGTTGACCGTTGAGCAAATCAAGTGCCTGAGTGGAAGAACAACATGGCTTTCAAGAAAGCGGCGGTTCTTGCCGCTGGCATCTTGTTGCCATTCGCAAGCGCGCTCACCATCGAGTATGCAGCACTTGAATCCTCCTTCTAAATGATCCTCTACTCACATTGTTTCCCGTAGGGGGGTGCTTGGTGCGCCGCGGCGAAGTACGGCCAACGTTAATCCTAGTGGAGTATGCCATCAGTCATGATACCGACACGACTCTGGACTAATGCGAAGGCGTCTAGAAATGGGCTCTGTTCACGTCGACTACTTATGATTGGGACGCGCACAAGTCTTCGACGACGTGGCAGCTCTTGGACGTGTCTAACGGCAAAACTAAGGCGGCACCTTTTGGCTCAGAAGTCTCGGAAGTCGTCTGGGTCGGCAATACAGACACTAGCATCCTATACATCAACGGCACTAATGACGAGACTGCTGGTGGTGTGACGCTCTATACTGCTGATATCGGAGCCAACAGGTTTTCACCGTTCGTATTAATCTGCTTCGAAGAAGTGGGCGAGTGCTGACAAGAACCGGGACAGAACACTGGTCGCATCGTTAGAAGCCCCCTTTCAAGGATTGAAAGCGGTACGGACCAAAGCCGGCGACATTAATTTCATCGTAAACGCACTTGCCCGCTGGGATGATGGAACAGCGCACAACCCCGAGTTGGCTGTTGCGCCGTTGACCTCTGGTGCAATTTACGACTCTAATTACATCCGCCATTGGGACACTTACATTGCTTCCGAACGCTATGCAGTCTTTAGTGGCAAACTTGCACTTGGAAAACAGTGCAGCGGCGCCTCTTCTCAAGGGAAGAAGTGCTATTCCTTGGAGGGCGACGTGAAGAATCTTCTTTGGGGAATCAACGCCACTGTGACCCGTCCGGAGACGCCCGTGCAGCCTTTTGGTGACCAGGGTGACTATGACCTCTCACCTAACGGCCAGACTGTTGCTTTCCTCACTAAAGCGCCCGAGCTATCCAAGGCGAATTATACTGCAAGCTATATCTATGTCGTCCCCCATGACGGTTCCGAGGTTGCTGTTGCTATCAACGGCCCTGGTACGTCGGCGCCCCAGGCTGCCAAGGGTGCCAGCGGATCCCCGCGGTGGTCCCCGGATGGCAGAAGGCTTGCATACATTCAACAAGACGGTGTTTCCTACGAGTCAGACCGTTATAAGCTGTACGTCGCTGCAGTCGACGGGCATAAGTGGAAAATTTCCGCTGTCGCTAAAGACTGGGATTCAAGCCCTTCATCCCTACAATGGAATCCCAATGGCAAGGACCTCTGGGTGGCCTCTGAGCTACATGCTTCAACACGCCTGTTTGTTGTCCCGCACAATGCTAAAAGCTCTTTTGTGCCGAAGAACTTCACCGGCCCAGAAACCAACCTTGCCGACTTTTCTATTCTGCCTAATGGGAATGCCTTAGTCTCCGCATCTGCTAGTTGGACGAGTCGCGTTTTCTACACTCAATCTCCGGGAAAGAGCAAGAAGGTTCTTTTCAGTGCCAATGAGGTTGACCCTGAGCTCCAGGGACTGAAGCCCGACTCCGTCTCGAACTTTTGGGTCGAAAATGACGATGGTGACAAAATCCAAACCTTCGTGTTCTATCCCACGGATTTCGATGCAAATAAGAAGTACCCTTTGGCGTTTATTATGTGAGTGCTTTTTAGACTTATTCTCAATTATTCCTTAACAGAGGGGCAAGTTCTCTGTTAGGGCTCTTACCACTTCTCAGACATGTCGTGGCCGTCAGGATTTGTTTAAAACCACTGCGCCAAATAGCCAATACTGACTCCAAATGCTACAGTCACGGAGGACCTCAGTCGTCTCAAGGAGATTCGTGGAGCACCCGATGGAACCTTCGACTTTGGGCTGAACAGGGATTCGTCGTGACAACTGTTCAATTCACTGGCACGCCCAGTTATGGCCAAGAGTTCACTGACAAGATCCAAAACAACTGGGGAGGCACACCATACACCGACCTAGTCAAGGTGTTCGAGCACCTGAAGCACAACGTCCCCTACGTAGATACAGACAGGGCCATTGCGGCGGGTGCTAGCTTCGGATGTTACATGACGAACTGGATCCAGGGCCACGATCTCGGGCGCGAGTTCAAGGCTCTTGTCTGCCACGATGGCAAGGTCAACCAGCTGTCGGCGTACGCGACCGATGAGCTCTGGTTCATCGAGCACGACGCCAACGGCACTGTCTGGGACAACCGGGAGAACTACGAGCTTTGGGACCCTCTGGCGCACGCCAGCAACTTCCAGACGCCCGAGTTCATCATCCACAGCGACGGCGATTACCGTGTCTCCATCAGCGAGGGTATCCAGACCTTCAATATCCTGCAACGACTCGGCGTGCCCAGTCGCTTCCTCCACTTCCCGGACGAGACCCATTGGGTCACAAACCGCCACAACAGCTTGCTGTGGCATACGGGGATATTCAACTGGATCCGGTATTGGGTTGGTCTCGACGAAGAGCTAATCCAAGACGGCGTTATCCATCAGTGAGGACCCCGAGCAAACCTGCGACCGACATAGATTCCTGCTATAGCTTAAACAATCAAACAATGAATCTATATCCTGGCGACCACGCTTTCAGATGTTGGGTTACTGGCCTACGCCCCGTAAAACGGAGTTTAAGTAGCTTCGTACTAGATTTAGGATATGATAGTCTAAGTGATCCACCGTAGTCTTCGCGGCTCTAGTAGCGATGAAATACCTAATATCACTTCTGTATTAGCACACGCAAGATAGATCGAATCTTGTCTAGCGTGATGGCAAAAAGGTGTCTAACAAGACATGGAACACACTCAGACGACATGTTTAATGTCTATTCTTTTCTGCTAGGATAATGATACTGACTCACATCTGCTCCTTAATTTTATTGGTATCGCTCTCAAACAGCAGGCAGCAATGTGGCTGTTGGCTCAGATACGACAGTCCCTGGTCGTTGATCAGCGAAAGCAGGGATAGGTTGATTCTAGCTTACTATTTATTCTGCACGAGGACGTATCACGCCATGGCGCTGCAACACTATCCTGGTACACAATCACGAAATGAAAATACAACCAAGATTGGGCGCCTGGGTGTCAGCATGTTAGGTAAGATAATCTGATTAGATCTGATTGATAAGATTTTTAAGATTGACAGCCGACGATCCCGATTCCAGGGCGGCTTATCTGATCTCGCTTGACACTTGATGTTAGATTCTCGAAAGCTCACCGCCATATATGACTCAGATTTCTTGGTTGGGGTAGTTCGGTTACTTGAATATAAAGGCTCTGGCCTTTCCCGTCTCTGAGAAACGCATATGTCATGTGCCATTTAAACCAAGTAGCTTGGTCTGGTCTATAAGCTCCTATTTGATCCTGGACAAAGCCCACGTAGAATAATTTCACACTCGCTCGATCAAGGTCCCTGCTACTACTTCAGACAAATACCGAAGGCAAGCTTGAAGATGACACAGCCTCAGGACCACTGCGAAATCGCTCTGGATGCCATCACACCAGTCCCAGCCTTAACAGCCGAGAACATCTCAGTCCCAAACCGCAATGAGAAGCAAACAGATCCTTTCTTGGTTGCTTTCGACGAACCATACGATTCTGAGAACCCGAAAGACTAGCCCAATGCACGCAAGTGGGCAGTGACCGACGTGCTCTCCGCCACCGGCTTCAACCGCATTCTCGTCTCGACCATCATGGCGCCAGCATTGTCGACGATTGCGAAAGAGTTGAACATGAGCGCGACAGAGTCGGCGCTCTCGCTCTCTATATATATCCTCGCGACTGCATTCGGACCACTGTTCATCGGCCCCCTCTCAGAGATATATGGACGACAAGTGATATTGCATGGCTCTAACATCTGGTTTCTTATTTGGAACATCGTCTGCGCCTTCGCCCATACGAAAGAGGTGTTGATCAGCTCTCGCTTTCTTGCTGGTTTCGGAGCGAGCGCTATTTACGCGTTGGGTGGCGGCGTGCTGGGCGACATATGGCGGCCTGAAGAGCGAGGTCGCTCGCTCGGTGTTTACCTCCTCATCCCTCTTCTCGGGGCTGCCGTGGGTAGGTGCATCGTGACTTCACGCGAAGGACGCTCGGATGAGGACATAGACTGACAGCCTCTTCGAGCAGGACCAATCATAGGTGGTTTCATCGCGCAATATACTACTTGGAGATGGATGTTCTGGTCGACATCTATATTTCAAGGCGTCATGATTGTAGTTTCATTCGATGTCTTCCAGGAAACGTTCGGACCTCTGATTCTGAAGCGAAGGGCTGCTCGACTACGTAAGGAAACCGGCAATGAACGGTATTACACTGAGTTTGAGAGGCAAACCAGTCAACAGTCTGTCCTCCGCGTCACCGCTCAAGCTTTATCTCGGCCATTGAGACTGCTAGTATTTCACCCACTTGTGCAGATAACTGCCATCATCTCAGCCTTCAGCTACGGCACCCTCTACATCATTCTCTCGAGTTTCGCGGATCTGTGGAGTTCTTACTATCACCAACCTTTGGCCATCAGCGGCCTCCATTACATTGCCTGTGCGCTGGGGGAGCTCATTGGATCCCAGGTCGGTGGCCGGCTAATGGATGTGCTGTACCGCCGCATGCAATCCCGCTCAGGTGATGGCGAGCACCTCCCGGAATTCCGGTTACCATTGACGCTGCCGGGAGCGATCATCGCACCTATCGGGCTGTTTATCTATGGCTGGACGGCGCAGTACAAGGTTCACTGGATTGCAGTGGATATCGGCATCTTCATTAACATGTTCGGCGCCCAGGTCGGGGGCATGGCCTTATCAGCCTATGTCATTGATGCGTATCCTGAACACACCAGTAGTGCTATCGCAGCGACGCAGTTTTTGAGGAGCTTGACGGCATTCTTGTTCCCGCTCTTCGCCCCGAGCCTGTATCGTGCTCTTGGATATGGCTGGGGCAATAGCACCATTGCTTTTGTCGGCCTTGTACTCACCTTGCCAGCCCCGTTTGTCATATGGTATTGGGGACCAAAGCTACGAGAAAAAGCAAGATCTACGTATTGATCCCTACAAGATAGGAAGGCGAATTTGCGCTTGGAGGCAAGACCTAAACGTTTCAAAGTGTCTCTTTGTTTTGTTCTGACCATGATGCTTCTACATCGGACATTTTATGCTTGGAAATCGCCGGTACCTGGAAATAGGGCTTTTGCAGTCTCAACAAGCGAGCAAATATACGTGGCAAATCTGGCATCTCTTCATCGAGTTTAGTTACTACAGCCACATTTCAGTTTTCCGACAGATCCGCGTCGTTTGCTCAGCCTGTGGGACGGGCTCGACGGGCTAAGTCACGAAGCCCACATGTAGGCTGAATTTGTTCGATAGGGGCAAGACATCTTAATGTAGATAGTACGTAGGCAACAAGTGTACTATGTAGCTGATAAGTGGCGCATCGAGACGCAATGCACATGTGCACGGCCACCTCGATATAGAATAAAGGTAGCAATGAGCTTCGTAAGGTAGAGAGTGTAAGTCGCATTCCCAGATTCGATGCGCTCCGGGGACCATCAATTTGCCACTTAATGTAACCTCAGTAGCAGACCCCGTGCCCGGTCGCAGAGGGATGAGCCCACTCTAAGCCGAAAACATCAGCGCCACGGCCATACAGCATTGCATTGCAGGACGCTGAGCGGTCCTCGACGTACCCTCACGCACATTAGCTGCCCTTGCAGGGGACGGACTGGCTGGGGACAGATAAGACCTGCAGACATCTAAACGGACACAGCCAATCATGAGGGCATTCAGGGGTATAGAGGGCCATACGCACAAGGTCCGTCGAAACCCCTTTGCGGTTCATCTGAACAAAAAGAGCTTTGTAAATGAACAAAAAAGAGGTTCTGTCGAATCTTGTGCTCATGGCCCACCCTCCAGGGGCACTCCCGGTTCGGGTCTCGACCGTCGCGCAACCACTGGCCGGCTGCCGAGCGCGCAGATGCATCCCCCCTCAAGCCGTTGCAAACCTCAAGGCCTGCGTGCATCTTCATGTTGCACAGTGACATACGCCACCCCTGTCCTGCGTCCTTAAGGGGCGGTTAATATTCGTGCGGCTGGGCGACGTCAAGCGGACAGCTGAGGGGAAAAGACCGGACAAGCCGCCCAACGATTCGGGGGGCGCTCGAGAACATCAATCCTCTCCCATCCCGGAGTTACGTACAAGAAACCTTCTAGTGCCCGGCCGTGATACCTTGGTCCTCTCCGTGTTGCGCCGTGGGCTCGGCACGCAAACGACGGACAAGTCAAAATGGCAGGGGAGCTTATACTTCCGCAATCATTGCCGTGTCAGTCGTGTGCGACAGTGGCCGAAACCACCTATACGTGCATACAGTGTAATAACCTGGCTTTCTGCGACGCTTGCTGGTCTAAATGGATTCTGCATCTCCCGGGTGCGGTAGGATGGTACGCCGTCAACTTCTATCGCGAACACGACCCGGCCTTTACGGGCCAGTATACGGGCACGAACTAACTGATCCCTTGCACTGTCCCGTAGGAATGGCAAGCCACACGAGAAGGCTGATCCCCGTGTCGTCGATCGGCTCCGTCAGATTTTGGAGCCAACCCGAACCGAAGAAGAACACGAGGCCGAATTGCTCGAGGACCAAGATACGACATGGTTTGGGTACGGCCGCGATGCATCAAACCACCCTCAACTATACGGTGGGTAGTCCGGGGTACCCTTCTGCTCTCTTTTTGGCGTACCTCGGACCATGAACTGGCTACTCCGGGGCGCAACCTCAATCCGATTTACCGTAAACAGCAATTACTGACTTCGTGTACCTAGACTATGGCCGCTTTTCCGCCATCATGGCCGAGACACAAGCTGAGGGGGGCGATCGTTATCCTCAGCTAGCGTCATTTATTGGCGAGACAGGTATGCCTGATACTGTTGCGTCCAGGATCCTGATAAGCCGTGCTGATGTCGTTCATGTAGGTGCCGGGAAAAGCACACTGATCAAGCTGCTGATCGATCGCCAAGACTTAACGTCGCCGCAAGGATCCAAGTATTATTCCCCGGTAACGTCGTCCAACCAAGACCGAATCTCGACTACGGGCGATGTGCATCTCTATGCGGATCCGTCTACTTTATGCTCAACTAATCCTTTATTTTTTGTTGATTGCGAGGGCCTCAGTGGCGGTGAAGCCGCGCCCAAACAGCTAAGACACTCGCAGGACGTATCATCGTCGCACGCCGACGCCAACTACCCACGACGGAATGCCGCGCCGAGGAAGATCGAGTGGGCGCAGACACCGCAGACTCAGAAGCGTGAATTCGCTGTCGGCCAGCTGTATCCAAGGCTACTCTATTTATTTAGCGACACGGTCATATTTGTGTTGCGGAATCCACGTTCATTCGAGTCGACCGTGTTGCACAAGTTGATAAAATGGGGTGCTGCCTCCATAGACAAGTCAATCAATCAGCCTGTCCTTCCCCATGCCATCATTGTCCTTAATGCTACCGATACCAGTGTTGACGAGAAGGAGTGGGATGTCGCGAAAGCCACACAAATGCTTTTGTCCGACGTCAGCGACGCCATTCGACGGGAGCCGGTTCTTCAGCAGTATGCCCAGATCTGGCGGCAACGGGGTAGACGTCTCAACACTACCAAGGAGCTCTTGGAATGCTACTACGCTTCTATTAGCGTCGTCCGAATCCCGTACAAGGGTTCGTATAGTAAGTCGTAACTAACACCCACTTCAATATCGGAGAACATGTTGAAAGCTATGCGACGTGACGGCAAGACACCATGATAACTTGCCCTTTCACATTCACGAGCGACTTGCTTGTCGAACCCTGCTAACTCACTCACCCTACTCTAGTGTTAATGAACGAGCAAGTGGGCAAACTGTTTGATCTCATCAAAGATCGGTGTGCTGCGGCACAGTCGAAGAAGAAGCAAGTACGCATGCTGGCGAATACGGACAAATTCCAGTTTTATCTGCAAGCGGCATTCGACCACTTTACGAGAGATTTGACAACACCGTTCGACTTTGTTAAAGAGATGCTCCGACACAGTCCGGTCTCTCGAAATTTCGAAGGGAACATTCTGAGTCTTGCATTGTTAATCAAGGAGAATGCTGCTCACCCCGCTATCCGTAATGATGCTGAACAGATTTTTCGAGCAGTTGGGCCCATGATTGCCTCGTGCGTAATGCTGGATGCCGTCCGACAGAAACTCCCCGGTAAGCTTGAGCACACGAAGAAGACAATCCGTCTTCCCACAGCTAATAGTGCTTATCATAGGAGCTATTAGCCGTCTGTTGGATGATAGGTATGCGAAGTCATGCATCGGAGCATTGCAGACATTCGCGGGACTTTATTGGCCCTGCAGTTTCCAGAATCCGGCGCAAAGTGGCGAGCTCGGTCAGTGTTGCAACGTCAAGCTGGGGCACAATCCCAAAGGCCATCAGAACAAGCAGGGTAAAATCATTGGCCATGGAGAGTATCAGTCTAGCTTCAACATAGCGACGTTCCAACCCGTGTGGGAGCACCTCATAAGAACAAGTCTCGTTCAAGTGCAGTCTGCCAGCTTGCGACTCGCCCACGAATTCCCTGATAGATCCGAGCTCGAAATCGCTGCCCTTCTTCATCAAGAACATCTGAATGATCTGTATTCGAACAGCTTGGGCTCGCCTTTGAACTTCATCAGCTATTCGTCCTGCCTCTGTTGCTTAAGGGAACTGCCCGAGTGCGCGCTACCTTGTGGACATGTCCTCGTGAGTATTCCTCGAAACCTGTTTCATCGTTGTATCTCCTATAGTGCTTCAGTTCTATTCTCAGGATGGAACTATATCCTAAAAGCGCCCTTTCACTCTGAGGCATTCGAAAGTCCCGATAACTGACAGTTATAGTGTCTTCCATGCGTGGAGATCTACGGATATAGAACATCGAGAACAACAATCGAAATACATCGGTGTCCAATACATGTAGCCGATGTGATTGCGAGTCCGCCTTGGGTGATCGTAACCAAGCCACGATATGCTGGTTCTCGAACACTATGCCTCGATGGGTATACTCTCCGCATTCGATAAAAGACGCTAACAATTGCTAATGTATGATACAGAGGTGGGATCCGTGGTATTATACAGCTCCATGTGCTACGAGAACTTGAGAAGATATTGGGCTCTGATCTTCCAATTCAATTGTTTTTCGACTTAATCGTAGGGACTGAGTAAGTCAGGCAAACGCTCATGCTGGCTCATTTACTGATGTGTGTGTCAAGTTTCGGTGGTATTATAGCCATCGCATTAGGAGTAAAGAAGTGGTCTGTTAGCTCAGCGATAGATAAGTTCAAGGACCTTTGCCACGAGGCATATATCCCCCGGGGCATATCTAAGTTGCCGCTTTCTGGGGCATTCTCAAGCTTCTATCACAAAAGTTTATACAAGCACCAACCTCTTGAAGGCGCACTGCGTCGATACTTGTCAGAGCAGCCGTTGTTTGGGGCCACTTCTCATCGATCCCGGCTTGTGGCCTCTACTAAAGTCGCAGTCACAGCTACATCGGCAGCAGGTCGCCAAGATGTCGTCTTCGCCAACTATAACCGCCCAGATCTTGCTGACAAGCGTATGTAAACCTTACACTGTACTCCCATGAAGATCACTGACAAGGAGTTCGTCAGAACTTCCCTATCATTTCTCTCGATCGGATTCGCCGGCCAAGGAGGTCCGTATTTGGGAAGCGTGAGTGTGACGTTCTCGACAGTGTATGGATGCAGACTAATCTTATTCCTGCAAGTGCTCGAGCAACAACGGCCACAGTGCCCCTCTTCTCGCCGTTCAAGAAGGCTGAAACAGAACACGAATACGCTAATGGCGGTACGCGGTGCATGTGCCCGATTCTAGTTGCTCACTACGAAGCCAAATCAGTCTGGAGAGACATTGTTGATAAGCCGCCCGATCTGGTTCTCTCTATCGGCGCCGGCCGTAATGTCGGTGACCGCCCGAAAACCGAGTTGGCTAGCCCAACGTCGCTCTATACAGCAACCAACGATTCCGTTACCACGAATGTGCCCCCAAGTGCCGTGATTCGACAAGGCCGAGGAGGTATGGGAAATTACAAGCGCCAGAACCCTCCCACGCCGTCATCACCAGACCCCTCTGCCCATAACGCCGTGCGAAGCTACTTTGTACGTAACCCACAGGCACCGATGCTCGTTACGTTCAACAACCCCATCTCGGGTCAGACGGACCGCCTGAATGACCAGCGTATAAGCGAGAACACTTGGAATAACTTCTTGTCCACGCATGTCAAGCGAAGCCCCTCTGTCATGCAGCGATATCGGCGTATCAGTCCTGAAATGTTCTCAAAACTGCCTAAATTTGATGAGTTAGCAAAGCTCAACGATATCGAACGGGAGGCGCAGGAAATACTGCAGCAGAATCCAGCGGAGCTCGTTGAAATCGCACACAGGCTCGTAGCAAGCACGTTTTTCTTCGAGAAAGACGTGGCAAGCGTCAAGCAAACCGCTTCGGGGTTCACATGCACTGGTACGTTTCCTTCGGGATGCTTCTCCTATTGATGTGCTGCTCTGCTACTGCGGGTTGCCTCTAATTATATTTATAGGATTCATCTTCTGCAGGTTCCGCCCTCAGAGCACTGAGATCAAGGCCCTAGCGTGGTTTCTCATCTCGCTCCTTGACGGCGACTTTGAACCGTACTTTCTCTTGGAAGAAGAGCACGAGGATACCCAGACCGTAAGCCCAACCGTTACTGATGCCACCCTTATGGGGGCAACCTTCTTACCTTAGTTGCAAGTAGTAATACTAACCGTTCTGGGCGAGAATAGTGGCTAGGTCGCCAGGTCGTGCTTACAGACTCTGTGCTGCAGGATATGCACTTGCACGGCAACTTTCAGCTTGACCAAATTCGCATCAATGCGGTACGCGAGCACTCGGCAATCAAAGTATCGCTTTGTTTACAGAGCGCTTCTTACCCAAGTGGTGTGCATGCTTTGCCAATCAGCGGCTTCCCGAGACGTCTCATGTCTGAAGATGGTAGTGGAGTGCATCAAGCTGGTAAGTGATCCCGCTTCGCCCTCCTTGCCCTCTTTTTATCCTACTTAAGAAAGAAGGAGGAAATTTTCTATCATTATACTAACTAGGTTAGTCGTATCCATGAACAGTAGATCAACAATCCAACGGCAACCAACTGCTATCAACACTGCTCTTAGTAACAGTGTGGCCAATACCAGCACCACCCCGACAACATCTACCTCCTTCTCCTTCTCAGCTTCTATGAGCGAAACGCCGATAACTCCGCCTTTCAGCCAGTCTTCTTTTGACAAGATATATCTAGGACACAGTGTGGACGACTTACCAGAACTGGAGGGTTAGACTTCTTCGCTATCCGTCGGATCACATGTAACAAATCTACTCGGGGGTCGCGAATGTGAATATTGATACTTATTTTTA
Source organism: Xylaria palmicola (assembly GCA_022385595.1). NCBI lineage: Eukaryota > Fungi > Ascomycota > Sordariomycetes > Xylariales > Xylariaceae > Xylaria > Xylaria palmicola. The sequence goes on along the minus strand of MU281369.1, from coordinate 51,938 downwards.
CTAATGGCGTGCTATCCTATTCGTCTCATTCAGCTGCCATAATATCCTCTTTTTTCCTTTCGCATGCATGGAGGGTCTTGTAATTATTTCCAATTTCTAGCTCGATTCGGGGCATTATGATTTATGCCAAAATGTACTATCACATCAGTACTTATAATTTCACTCGTCTGCCCTCGAAACATTTACTGCCCACTGCCATATAGGGCTATTAGCTTTTTTATCACTAGAGGTGCCTTCAGCAGTCGGTCTCTCAGTTGGACCACTCACCGGGAAGCCTTTTCCTTTGCCAACCACACATCGACTATGTCTTCATAATCGGCGGGCCCATACGGATCAGTCATCTCCGCAAACCAGCCCTTCTTGCGATGTGGATCGAGACCAAGGTCGCGCTGGAGGAGATCAAAGTACGGCACGGCATCAAAGATGAAACTTGGGGCCTTGTGTCCCCAATCTGTGGGATAACGCCATTTGCCCCAGCGGTTGTGAAGTAAGGTCTCGTACTGCAGCTTACTGAGCGCGGCTTCGTCATCTACAACCGCGGCGGGGTCGATTGTGAGCTTGCCTTGAAAATATGCGCTGGTCCATAGCCCGCCGATGTGAGCTGCAATAGTGTTGCTGAAGTTCGATATCATCCCTGCGAATGCGATGTCTCGAGTGTGTAGAAACCGCGCCGACGGCGGCACGATGAAGCGGTATAACGTGTAAGGTGTTAGAGGCGTGTAGGGCGTCACCTCATCGTTGCTATCTACGCCCTTCTGCTCCGTTAAGGGTTTGTAGTTGCTGTTCCAAACGGGCTGGTGCTTCAGGCGTGGGAAGCGGTCCAATATCTCCCTGTCAGCTCGTTTTATCAAATCCTGCTGGTTGGCGAGATCGTCGGGTGCTGTGTCACTTTCCAGGCTGTGAGGGATACCAAGTTCCTTCTCAATTCCTTCGGGAAGGAACTTGATAGGTGGTACGTGTTTCCAACCCGTATTCGCAAGGAGGACGTCGGATTTGAACTCTGTGCCGTCTGCGAGATGCACCTTACCAGGACTTAAGTGATCAATCTCACCTATATATACATTAACTAGATCGCTCTTAACGAGCTCCATGATATCTTTCTCATAGTTGAGAATACTGAAGCTTGCCCCAGTGAACATAGCCTCTGTCCAAGGCTTCAGCTTGGCCGTATCTGGGTGTGAGTCGTACTTATTTAGAGTTATAACGTCTCCGCCTAATATTTTCCAGAAAGTGTCGACTATGAAACGGCCTATTGCAGTACCATGATAGAAATTTCGAATCCTAAAGTAGCCGTCGGCAGAGCCCCAGATGCAAGGACTGAACCAGGTTAGGAGGCGAGTGTCTTCAATAAGTACATTAGCAAGATGTCACCAATCTGGGCAGAAGTGACAAGTACGAACTCGCAAGCTTTTCGATCCATTTCTTCAGTGGAGTCACATAAGGGGGCGCCATCCAACATGGGCCATGGCCACTAGCTTCATCTCCGAGGTTAGCTCTTGGAGGTAGTTTTATCCTCTCCAGGGAGGATAAAGAGTTAATTGAAACGTACATCGAATAACCCAGTTGACCCTCACCCCCGCGGTAGCATACGCGTAAGCGGCATCCCAGGCGAATTTGGTCGCACCAAATATGGTGACAGCCTCAGCCGTTTTCAAAGTGTCACTATTTTGCTGGAAATGCTTGCCATGAAAAATCCTGCCCCCGAAGATCTCTTGACCGTCGAAACGGGGCAAGAAGGCCTCAGAAGTTAGCCCTGTCGCAAGGATGAGCCGCTTCGCGAAGACCTTCCCAGTCACACTTGGATCTAGTGTAGTCAGCGTCAAAACCCAACCTCCACTATTTGTGTCCTGATGTTCCGCGAAGAGAACCTTGGTGTTCAGATGAATCAAGTCGCTCAGTTGATTCCGCTTAGCATAAGCTTTAAGATAAGCGTTAATGGTTTGTCCTGGCACGTGTTCGCCAGGCTTTACATCGAATTCGTCGCTGCTCATAGGGAAACCGGGGTATTCATACGTCCCCAAGAGGTTATTACTTTTGAGCCCTGGGTACAAGCGCTCATCGGCCCAGGTACCTCCTAACGACGATTGACTGTCGTAGATAGCTAGCGACAGGTCTGGTTGCGTCACATGAAACTGGCAGGCGGCGGCCAAGCCGTACCATCCTATCAAACTATTCAGCAAGGCGTCCTTCACTTATGTCACCGTCATTCGTGTCTGCTATCGCGAGATAGGATCACACGCCAGGAAGGAGGTAACGAGGATATGTAGCTTACCAGCACCGACTACTACGCAGTCAAAGTTCTCCATGGCAGAGTTTGCCGCTAGTTGCCGCCTATTCCCCTGCAGGCAATATGTTTTCCAGTAGAGTCCCAGTTGCTGTCCAGATGAAAAGATCTCGCTATTTGAAGCGTGAGAATGCGAAGAGTTGCGACATCTGAAGTCAGACCAGCGGAGGAAAACACAGGCTACAGTAGGGTGATCCTGTCGCCTTGCCTTATTCGTATAGTCGCGAATCGTATTGGGGACCAGCTCGGATCAGATTCCATGTACGTACTAGTCAATATTGAAGGGCTAATAGGGAGATCTCACTAGGGTTCCCCAATATTCTCGGTGGGCATTGAAAGAAGCCAAGGCCAGCCCTGTGGGGTTACTCCTTCGCAACATCAGCAAAGTCCACGTAAGATGAGCCCAAACAGAAGATGGATGGGGCCAGTCTAGCGAGCTCGATATGGTATTTCTGTTTGGGAAGCCTTCGGTACTAAGAAGTGCAGTCGTGAATTAACGATATTTGAAAGACATTTAATTGATATTAATCGTAGAGTGTCGTTCTCAGTTTTTCAGTAAACAAAGTTAAATGGCGTCGATACCATGTGCCCAAGTTCTACCAATCCATTAGCTAAGCGAATTGAAGACGAGCTAGCCACACCATTTCAGATTCAGTTACCCTCCATCTAGCCTGGGTGCAAGTTGAGGGCCTAGTTTTAGATGAAATGAGAGTCTTTTATAGATAAGAAACTATCTGAAATGTTACTTGCATTCAGGATGCATTGCCACTCAGTTCTATCCGCGAGCTGTACTGTTTCTCCTGATCCCGGCCTTAACAAACCATCCTATGTCTTACAATCCTACCTTGTCATGAACTTCCAAGACATCACAATTAGTTATCTTTATTCGACTTGAGGTGACTATTTCGCAGATCTCATTTGCGTGAATGCGCGATCATTATTTTCACTCGGCGCTAAGGGCAGGAATTCATAAGGTTAGGGGTCATTCTACTCAGCTTGATGTGGATTTAGCCCCTACTTTAAGACGAAAGCTTTCGCGCTTACCTAATTGCCTGAGTTACTCCTGTAGATCCCTATGCATGTGTTCATGTATTCTTAATTGAGAGGCTTAGCAAAGGCTCTAAAACGATTCTTACCCTTCAAAAGCAAGACAGTAAGACAGCGAGTTGATAACTTTCACTGGGAGTTATAGCTAAAATCGAGCCAACATATAGCTAGCCACGTAGGATATTAGGAGGCCTCGCATCTGCCCTTTATGTAGTCACATCCTTGTAGTACAACTAGTAGCAAGTTATTATAAATATCAGATTCATTCCTATATTCCTATATATCTTCACACAATGGTTTTGAGACGGATTCTATTCAAATAGCGGGATTGTGATCTAACAACGGTCTCCTTCAAGAATGACGACTTGGTAATTATAGATCCGTACACACGCATCTCCGCCATGCCAAGGCCACGATACCTACTATACCCCGCACTCACCATTCATTGCAGAACTGATCGTCATGATAACCTGCACACTAGAATGTCTATTTTATTATCTTATTAGTTCAATCATCAAGTTTCAACATCCTTATACCGTTTCCTTTTCTTTTTCTCTTTGATAAATAATTAGAAACAATATGAGTTCTCCATAGAAATGAAAGAAAAGTGAGAGGGAAAACAGTGGAAAAGCCCTGCCCGTTTTCGGCATGATTGTTACAAACCGTTTCAAAAGCATTAAGTAAGCAGTTATCCTTTTACGTTGTCTTCAAGTCTGCAAATAAGATGGTAGAGCGGAAGCGCCCGGCCTAATGTGCGAGACGTAAAACTATTCCCTGGGATGCTATTGACGATGAATATACATGAGACAACAAGTGTGGTAATTGAGCTCGCCACTAGGTAGGCCAAGTTAGTGAACGTGAGTTACAATAAGTACCTAGTAATTTGGTTATTACTTACCTAGGTATCCTTTGTGGCTTTCCCAAATAGTACAGTTGCTTTGGTGGCTCGGGGGACAGGCATGTATGTAGGTCAGTGAGTATATTGTAATGGAACGGGGCAAGGTGAAGGTAAGGCTCCGATTGGTAAGCGCGGGTGGTTTACCGGGATTTAAGCTAGATTAGATCCGATATCACCTGCTATAGGCGGTAAGTGTAAGATGATGGGGGTAGACGGAGCCTGGCCTGTTCAGGTAATCCCGTATCTATAGCTAAGTAAGCTGTGTCAAGGTTGCAGCACTAATTCGACTTCTTGTATAATATCGGTAGGACTCCTGATCGATCTCGCCACCCCAATATGTAATCACCTGTGGCGTTTTGCAGGAAGAGATAATATATACCCATCTACCAGCCAGTCGAAATCGTATAATTTCTGCAGTTTCTGTATTGTTATCAGGCAAAATGTATTAATAGATCTTCTGTCCCATCCAGTCACGCACATACACTCTGTTCCCGTCGACCACCCCAGCTAACGACCCATTTAAGGCGATTCTTTAAATGGAGTTTACTGCTCCGCGCAGAATACTACGCTAGTATGAGCTGCCGGTCTATGTGGAGCAGATGCCGCCATCTCGACCTCAAGTTCAGGGTCAACATTTACCTATTCCAGCAAGTTCTTGGGGCCTTAATTGAACGTCTAAGTGCAAGTCTGTATGTACGGGATACTTCGCAGCTAGATAAAAGGTATGCTAGCCCATTCCGTCGTAGTTGGCCGTTGCCATCCATATGACCTGCCGATTAATGCCGCGCTTTACGGAACCTAATCAATATCCTTGAACATATATGGATATATCATCACAAGCAGCTCGAGTAATAATGAAAAAATCAGTGGGACCCCGCGTTATGAATCCATCTTGAAAGCATCCCACCAGGGACCGAACTCCCGCTCATACATGACAGGGTTAATCGATGGCGCCAGCAAAGCTTCCCACTAAGAGCAGTCGACATTCAGTTAGCCTGCAAAGACAAGATATAAAGAAAGACTACTCCGTCACTTGAGACGACAAACTGTACGGCAAGTGAAATCGAGATCATCAAAATTAGTAAGATATTCTTTCAAGATGCTGCGGGGCCTACTCCTCGGGGCTGCTTTGCATGGTGCTCTCATCTTCGCTTTCACGGGCACAGCTATCACGTCTACGACTGTAACCTCGTGCTCTTATAAGTCCGGCACTGGTGGGATACCGCCCACACCTATTCCTACTATCTCGACCCTCACGACAATTCTGACCACCCAGACAAGTACGCCCAAATTTCTAGCCCTTTATCAAAATGCCTTTTTGCACTACTCTACTATCCGATACTCTACATAAATGTTTCACTATAGAGCAACAACTGACTCAGTAGTTTCGTGAAGGAGATGCTGTGACTGTGCGTTCAACCATTACCGTTACTGCTCCCACTCCAGTTACTGTAACTGAACGCACCTCGACTGTCTACACCGCCGCCGATGAAACTGTGACGGTTCCCACGTCTACGGCAGGCTTTGGGCTCCACAAGACAGTTGCAACCGGTCTTTTCGCTGCCACTGTTTGCGCAAATGGAGTCAAGCCAATTACCGTAACAAAGTGTACGTAGTATACGAGTCTTCATGTGCTTTCTTAAAGGGTCACTCGACAGCAGACCAATCTGCTCACCCGCTCCCTATTGCAGCGGAGCGTCTTCAAAAACCGATTACGAGGATAAAAGTGGTTATTGACTCCAAGTTGCACAGATTCTGGTACATATACGCCCATTTCAGGCCAGAACACCAATACTCCAGCTACATATGCGACGCAGGCCATCTGTACCACAGAAGTAACGCGGTCTTTCATCTTATTCCCAACTGTCACGTCCGGTGCTGTCACAACCACAGTGACTCCAACTACCACAGTGGCCTCGCATACAGCAACAACCACCACGACTATCATCTTTGGTACTGAATACTCCTACTTGACAACCGTCACGCAGACCTTCACTTCGTACACGCCCCACTCTGTGACGGCCACCAAGACCGTCTCGTGCGCTGACGAGACGGTGACCAAGACGCTAGCGGCGGAGTGTGCGCCCACGAACCTCATCAGCGCCATCAACGGAGAGGGTCTGCAGTCGGGGCGGTACGCGAACCGCACCTCGGTCATCTACACGCGGAATGAGCCCTGGGCGAATGACCCGAGCGCTTGCTGCCAGGCCTGTCTCGACAACGAAGGCTGCGGCGCCTCCATGAGCGGCAGCGGTGCGTGCGGGTTGTACTACACTGCAACGGAGGACGGGGAGCCCATATGCGATACGTTCATCTTCTCGTTTACGTCGACGCCGAGGGTGATTCCGGGCCAAGGGCTTATAAATCAGAATGGTTGCGGTACCGTTGAGTACCAATCCAAGCTATAAACTCTCGTGTTCATACTCCGATACTTTACCTCATGTATAATGACTCAGTTGAGAGTTATAAGGAAGTGAACAGCCTTTTTTTCGGATATACCACAGGTGTGCCGGCCGTTGCTGAAGCTGACAGAGGTTGACTAAAGATAGGGGTAGGTAATCGGCAAGACAAGTCTGATTACGTAAATGGAGTAAAACAGTCATAGTGGTTCAAATGGTGATTGATATGCGGTCTGGAGATTATTGTTACTCTACGAATTGCTTGGAATGTAAGAAAGCTTGGCTATCTTTTAGAGCCAAATTCCACGTTTCACACATAGTTCTTTAAATCAAATACAACGGATCAGACAGAATGTTGCTTCAATAATAGGCTTAGTCTAGGATTGAACGCCGTAACTTTACACGTTTCGAAAGCATTCAATCTAGGAAGAGATATAGAGACACGAATTGATCATCCCATTGGGAAACAGTAAATTCATATGACAAAATCTTAGAGATCCGAATGCTCGTCTTTTGAATATACCTGCAATACAAGTGACACAGACGAGTGACGGGCGTGCAAACCGAAAGTATTGAACACAGGTTGAGAGTTGTCTCAAATGACTTGAAGACGGCCTTTTGGTATTCGTGATGAGCACATCAATATATTATGTGCCTGTCGCTCTATAACTTTTTTTTTTGGTCGCCTCATTGAAGGTGGGCCCTCCACACTAGCATCATAAGGGAAACGTATCAGCGACTGATACCACCGAACGCCTTCAATCTAGGTAGGGTATCCTCATTATGAAAAGAATATAATTAGGGATCTGTCATTGTATCATCTAACACTGACTGGGCTACTGTGTGATTCGAGTCTAGATGTCTGATAGATAGATAGACAGATTCAAACATACACGTATGTGAATTGATAGGTGACAACGCAACGAAACTTACATCATATTTCAGGTGACCTTATAGGGTAGAGACGAGGCGTATGAGCCTGGGTTCTATTTGTAGTAATGGCTCTCACATGACTCATGTTGCAGCGCTTTCTCACCTCACTCGATATGATTGGGTCAGTATGACCTGCCAACACATATACACCAAGTCAAGTGACTGATGCGGCGTTCGATGATTGAATGAGAATGATTCATCATCAACGCGCCAAAGAAATTGATGGGGCCAGCTAAAGTACCATATTCTCTCGGGTTTGGAGAAAAGAGAGAAAGGAATACTTCACGGGAAGTGAACATGGCATAACTATGTGACCGCCACGACCGTGATACCTGTATCAGTTGGTGTTGGCCGACTAGGCGGTCCGTAGTACTCCTTCAACAGGCAGGACAGAGTACGCCAGTGCAGGAGCCTAGAATAGAATGCATGGCCACATCTCGGCTCAGAATATGCGAGTGCCATGATTCCGCGGGAGTTGGACGGGTAGAGAAGGGGTGACGTGTTGCATGCGACTCCCTACTCCCGTACCTCAGGGCACCTTGGGGGCCAGCAGTTTCACCGAAAAATGGATATGCTATTTTGATAGGCCCTTGTTTATCCATATATGTTGTCCAAGCGGGCGCCATCGTTCACACGATAGGCCATAGTCGTATAGGCTTAGTCCACATAGCCCACAAGAGCCTATGCCTGGGCACTCACTACCCGGTTATCCATTAGTTTTGTGCTTCCCTAGCTCGAGGAGTGAGTGAAATTAGGAGACAGGAGGCACCAACTCTGAGCTTATGCTGCAAGTTTTGTTTTGAGCACCGACGTCACGTACCACAACGAGAGAAAGGGAAATGATACGCCGGGTTTAGCGACTGGGCCAAATAAAACGGTCCCGCGGGCAGGCAATAGTCAACTTTCCTTCAAATATCTATAATTATATGCAGCTAATAAGCGTGGCAGCTAAGAAACATCGGCGAGGCCTTGCTAGGCTACATACATGTATGACAACTCAGACGCTTCGCTGCCCGGCTATGCAAACGTGTAAGATTGCTCTAGTATGTGGTTTGATGTTTAACAATCCCCCGCTGTATCCAGAGGGGTTTGCCATGTAATATGGCTTTACCAGACGTCATGGCCCACTTGATTGAGTAGAATCGTGCTCGTTCTAGGTGGGCGATGAGTGCAATGGTAGCCCATATCCTGACCCCTTAGGGACCGCAACAAGTGACCAACAAGTGACGTGACACTCGGCGCGTCCGGGACGGAGGGAAACACGCTGAGGGTTTGCCCCAAGGCGGCTTAGCATGACAGCGTATAGTCATGCAAGGAGTCCAGGCCTTGTCCTCGACGGGTTGGACTGAATGGCCATGACATCGGCGACCAGGCGCGATCCACGATACACAGCCCAAGGGCGATGGTCTCGAATACGCCTGGGCAGTAGGTTGGCCGTAGGCGGCCATGCGCGTGCCGGGTGTCGCCTAGGACTCAGCATCGCGCCCCCGTGAGCGACCTTGTGTGGCCATTGACTGCTTGCTTTGCTGTCCATCGCCTGGTCGCTTGCGACTCGAAGGCTGGCCGCTCACCGCATCGCGCTGGCCAGACATGCGAACGACACACATCCACCACATCGACTGGATGTGGCATGGCCGGCGGCTTCCTCAAGCTCTCACTAAAAGCAAAGGGTGTTTCGCAGCCTCGATCAAGGGCGCCAGTCGCGGCGTACATGAGACAGCGAAGTGGGATGGAGGCTTGATCCCAGAGCACTGTCCCTCCTGGAACGATCTTCGCTCGATAGTCGGCCGCTCGAGATTGCTCGGCAGCAATCGACGACAGGCGGCTCGTGGCACTGGTCCCGGCCGCAGAGCAGTGCGCTGGTGAGCGACGCGGAGGCGAATGGGGAGCGAGGGCGGTCTTTATGAACGCGAAAGGCGTGCATCGTGAGCCCCTGCCGCCTGCCGCCGGGCCCCTTTACGCGTGGAAACAAGAACCGTCGCGGCGTCGCTCGACTGGCACCGAGCCCGGCGACTGATTGGGCTGCCGTGACTTGGAGGAGGGCCCCGTCCTGCCCCGTCCTGCCTCGTACCGGGTCTGTGCTCGCCCCGCCGCCCCTCCCTGCAGCCGTCTTGGCGGGCGTCTGGACGTGATGATTGGCTCTTTCCCGCTCCTTACTGTTCCAGTTGGAGCGCGTACCTACCTCTAGCCTCTAGGTACTGAACATCCTCTAGGTACGTAGCAAGTTACTCCGTACCCAGCGCTGGCTGACCGTTATGCACAAGCAAACCAGCAGCAAATCAGCAAATCAGCAAACCAGCATCTTCCTGCGCCTAATTAAACCCCCTGTAGTCGCCCGCACTCACCAGTGAAACTGGGACGAGCTCCTTGCATTAGGAAGCTCCCCTGCCTCGAGCTCCTGGCCATTCAGAGCTGCAGTCGGCGCCGGTCTACTTGTACGTACTGGTGTCTCGCAGTAGTGGCAGCCCGGGCATCCCTGCCTGCAATCCGTCCTGGACCCATCGCGGCTTGTCTGATTGGAACGACGCCCTCTACGCCGACGCCATCACGCGTCCCCAACACGCCCCGGCCGCCCACAAGAGCTGCCACATTATAGGTACATTATAGGTACGTACCTGTATTGCCTGGTTCGCACGATTCACTCGCCTTCTCCAGTACCTTTGTCTGCCCTTCAGCCCAATCAACCCCCGACCGACACCCACGGCTGGTTGATTGCTGCCCTCTTCCCTCTCCATCTGTGCCCCCCGTTCGGGATACTCGCCGTCTGTGCATTCATTCAGCTGTGTCCTGTTCGAGCGCCAGCACTCCCCCAAGCCCGCCCTCTATCCACTGTCTACCTAGGTACAGTCCACTGTCCACCTCTCGCCCGCCAACATCTGGCGCTTCCCATCCACATCCCACATCCCCCATAATCGCAGCTAATTGCAGCGTGCATGATTTGCGCCGCCCACTCGCTCCCCTCTCGCGTCAACCTTGAGAGTCTCGCTCCGCGCCAGTCGGTCGCATAGCCCAGGCCTCTCCTCGCGCGACCACCCTACCCTACCTACCTTACTCCCACCCTATCTACACCCTACATTGCTCCATTGCTCCATTGCTCCATTGCTCTCGCTCTGCTGCTTGACCACCACCACACCACTGCCACAGGGCCACAGGGAACAGCCGAGCGTGCAATAAGACCTCGCCATTCCCACCCGGCACTCCCTTTCGCCACTTTTCCTCTTGCTCCCCTCTTTCAACCATAGGCGATCCTGCTCTCTCTCCTGCCTTGCCATCGGTTTGAGCACGTCTACACTCATCACCAGCTCATTGTCAAAATAAACAAACACGCCGACCTCTCGTCCGGACCCTACCATCCTACCATCCTGCCTTGTCCCGGGTAACCTGTCCGCTGTGTACTATCTCTTATCTCCAATCAACCTACCGCGCTGGACTGGCTCCTCATTAGCCGCGCCTTGGTTCGAAGCTATACGCTATACTAGACACCACTCACCTCGAGACTTATTGGATATCAGCCACTCCAGCCAGCGCTGACGACAGCTTCGCAATGGCTACCGTCACTCGCCAACCTTTTGCTCCGCTCAATGAAGCAAGACTTCACACATTAACAAGTCTGAAGAACAGACAAAATGGTGAGTAAACCGAAAGCCAGTATGCGCCGGTCCCCGCCGCTGCCAGTCACATTGCCTCCAGCATCAATCACGCTCTCTCTTCGATTTGTGCTTGATTGTCTTGTTTACCAATGGATATTGCCCCCCTTTCAATCTCACCCCTGACATCTGGACATTGGCGTAATCCTCAAGACGGCACTACTACACGCGTGATGTTTTGCGAGCATTTGTATCCTGCATTGAATGATAAACTAAACATGAAATAGCGATCTCAAGTCCCTCGCCCGTGAAAAGAAAGGCGTCCGACGTCGCAGACTCGGACAACTCGGAGAATGTCGACCCAATATTCTTTTCTAAGCGAGCTAAGGGCACCGACTGTTTCTTCCCGTCCAAAGACTCATTCATCAAGCCGCCAACCTTCTTCCTAACCAAATCTGCCACCAATGAATTGGCTATCTCAACACCGCCCAAAGCCGCCGCACCTCTACCCCGCGCCTCATTGACCCCAGTAGCGCAGGCCGCCAGGCTCAACACAGGTGTTACTCGCTCTTCTCCTCTGTCCGCGCCTGCTGGGCGACCTCTCACTCGCAAGCGCTCTGGAGGCCTTCGATCGTCTCGGAGGCGCAGCGGTGGTTCATTCACCAGGGTTGACCCACCCGTGTTCGGGCTCTCCACCAGCTCCCCGGCAGCTCCCTTTTCTCTTGACGCTGCTCTGAGGGGTACCATACCTAGCTACACTGGCCGTAACGATGTCTCATCATCGACATCATCTGGCTTATCGGACATCAGCGGCTTGCATGAACCTGAGATGAAGTCATCGTGGTTCTTTCAAATTCATGAGGATACTGAAGTCGAAAATGTAACCAGCGAACTGGAGCAAGACGCCATGGCACTAAAGATACAGTCTGAAGAGGAAAAGCGAAAGAAGGAGTTACAGGAGTATCTGGAAGCCAAAGAGAACCACCCCCCTGGGGACGATGTTTCTCAGACGTCCTATCCACGGGCCATGCGGCTTGCCACCAATATTGACGACATGGTGGTTGAGAAGGAAAGACATCCCCTCGGCGAGATGGACCCTAAGGACTACTACTCGCAAGGTTGTGATGAGAACTCTGTTGTCATTGTCCCCGGCGACGAGGAGGAGGAGGCCACCGCGCAGAATGATAATCGGCGCGTTTCTGCACCGAATCCCTCGGCGCTCTACGAGGCCGAGGGCGATGCGAATCCCATTGTTGAGCCTCATCACACTGAGGAGGGCAGATGTGCTTCGGTTGAAGAGCTGATGCAGAAGACAGAGAGCTCAGTACCTGAGGCGACGTTGCTTGAGCCTATGGACGGCACGGGCGAGAGCTTCGAGGTCTGGGAAAGTAGCAGCGCGAAGGATGAGGCCGAGGCCGAGGCCGTTGCTCAGTGCTGCGGAGATCTACAGCCATGATTCTCGCTTTATTCATGGTACGACAGCGTAATGATGTGTAACGATGGACTTGGTTAAAACGTAATACATGTTGACATTCGGGAGCGACGGGGCAGCTGGGCTTGGATGGGCGTTACTGGAGTCAGGAATGGTTTACAATGGTTGGGTTGGTGTTGGTTATGTGTTTTGTTTTTCAGGCCTAGTCACGGCCTAGTTTCCGTATATACCTGCTTTGTGTATCGCTTTGAAACTGGCAGCAATGCAATGGGCTTCGTTACTTGTTCGGTTCTCTCTTCTCTCCGTCTTGTCCACTCTGGTCCATGTCGGCTCCAGCTCACTCGGAGCTGCGAGAAGTGGTAGTGGCGACTCTTAACTTGCGTCGTCTACTAAATATACGAACGTTAGGCGCTTGATGGATCGAGTGAGGATGTAGGATGTATGGATGTCTCCTGTTAGCGCCTATACAGGGCGATTGTCTACAGGCCGATGCCCACTGATATTGTTACCTAAGCCGCCCACACGTAACCGTAACCTACCTACCCCGGATACGCTAGAAAGGTGCCGGTATGCCTGCCTCGCTACCGTAGTCTAGACCCTACCCACTTACACCTCGTTAGCAGGCACTAGATGGGAAGAGGGACGCCATGATCAGCCCATGATGGTGGCCACAACTTCCGCGCGGTAAAACAAACCAACGAGTTCCATCCGCGTCTCGACCTGCCTCCATCGTTTGCCCCGGATCTGCTGTCCAATCGGTCCTTGCATTGCTCCCAGACATCTTACCTGTACCCAACCCTGTCGGCTTCCCGCCCCAGTCCAACAGTCGCAACTCAACTCGCTTAGCTGCACGCTGTGCGAAGAGGCAGCCCCTTTATTCTAGCTCCCGCATTCTATATATACTTGGGGGTATTATCACCATTAGCCAGCTCTATCTATCACGTGGGGCGGGCCGAGCCTTGCACGAGACCGTCTCATCAGGCCGACAGGGGCTTTTACGCCATAAGACGTGGCCGAGACGCAGATGAAAATGGCGTCTATCAACGATCTCGCCACCGCTGCGACCATCGCATCGTCGGCCGTCGCGTTGCAATCCTCGCCCGGGGAACAGGCCGCGCAACCAACATCGCCGTCCTCTTCACCGCGGGAAGAGCCGCCCTCGCCGCCCTCGCCGCTCTCGCCCTCCCCTTCGGCGCAGCTCCAGGCCCAGGCCCAGGAATTCCACGCCCAGCAGGCGGGGTTCGCGGGATCACCAGAGCCGGAAGACCCATCACCGGGTTCGCCGAGCACGGCCACTGCTAATAGCGCCTCGCCGCCGCCGGACCATAGCAGCATCACCGTGAGCCTGGGCATGAGCGTCGCCGGCGCTAATACACCTACGCCTGCGCCGGGACCCGTGCTTGCAGCGCCGCAGATCTCGCCGCGGAACCCAGCACAGGCGACCATCCCGCCACAGATGTCCCCCGAGCCGGAGATGGCTCCTAACACTCGCGAGGCCTCACTCGGAAAGGATGAGGGCATGGCCGGCGTCGAGTATGAGGCCGAGCATAAGAAACTGCCCGTCAGGGGCGCCTTTATAGTCTTTGAGGGTATGGACCGCGCCGGCAAGACGACACAGGCCAAATTGTTGCAGCTGAGGTGTATTGAGAGCGGAAGGGGGGTTAAGTTCATGAGATTCCCTGGTAAGTCTCAAAACCTAATAAGCTCCGTCTGTCTTAGGCGCAGAAGCAGCGACCCTCTGCTACGCTTGAGACGACGCGGAGGGGGGCAAAAAAAAAAAAAGGAAAAAAGCAGCCGAGCACTAAGCCTTCATAGACAGGACCACACCCATCGGCCAAATGATAGATTCGTATCTAAAGGGACAGGCGGATATCGAGGATCATGTAATCCATCTTCTCTTCAGCGCGAATCGATGGGAAGCGGCGTAAGTTGTCCTGCCCCCTGTGCGAAGCCTGGCGTTTCTCCCCTTTCCTTGTCTTGCTGATGAAGTTATACAGCCAGAAAATCAGAGCCGAGTTGGAGGCGGGTCACACCATCATATGCGACCGATTCTATCACAGCGGCATCGTCTACAGCGCCGCGAAGCAGCTGCCCTCGCTCTCACTGTCGTGGGCAAAGGCACCCGAAATCGGGCTGCCCCGCCCCGACGTGGTCCTGTTCCTCGATCTCGACGAGTCGGTAGCCCGATCGCGCGGCGGCTGGGGCGGCGAGGTCTACGAGAAGGGCGAGATGCAGCGCCGCGTCCGAGAGCTATTCTGGGGCCTGAGCATGGGGGATCTGGGCACTGCCTACAATACCAGTAAGACTGCTTCTAATAATGGCAAGAGCTCGTCGTCTAGGAGTGATAGGACTATCTTCGGAAATGGGACGAATAGCAGCACGGCTAGGGATCGTGAAGGCGGGAATCTAGAGACGGAGGGCGAGTTTCGACAGGAAGAGGAAGACATCCAGATCGTGGAAGCCGATCTGGGCGTCGAAGAACTGGCAGATAAGGTCTGGGAGGTCGTCCGTGGCCGTCTTGAGGCTGTTGAGAGGGGCGAGGAGGGGAGGACTGTTAGGACTGTGAGGTGAGTAGGTTCTAGAAGAGGTGTACATCGATTTGATGTATAGCATACAGTTAGTTGTACGACTCGCTACACAATAGAATGGATAACATATCATATCATATGGGCTAGTTTATTTCCTAGCCTTGCAGGAGGTTCGTTTTTTGCCAATAGAGCGTAGTTGGAGATTCGTGCGGATTGCAAACGTAGCCTGCATTATCGCCCGTCTGTCTAGTGAAAGTTAATCAATATAGCTAACTGTTGAGTTTTTAAATAATTAAAAAAAAATCATTAACACGCGATGAAGAGACCTAAGTCGAGCTTATAATTAATTGTACACACACATTGGCATGTAATATCACTAAAGTTGTAAGGATAACTACCTAATTTTATCGAGAATCTCAATTTGCAGCAGCATGCATCGTGATCTTTCCATTTATCCACACTGTTTTCTTGACTAGCCCACTGAATGGGAATATGCTTAGGTTTACCTAGAGGCTTGGCTGCGCTGCATTGTCATTAAATTTTGAACTGTTCGTCTCCTCCTTACTTGAGGGTAAAATCTCAGACTCGGCGGACATAAGCCCCTAAACCCGATACATTGATCACGCATCCTTACATCAATCTGCTACTACTGAATATTACAGTCTGTGAATTAGCCGGAATGGTCCATTTTCAAGATCGAAATGATCGGACTTAGCAGTTGGGCCGACATCGTGACCTCCTATAAGAGGGCAATAATACACGTCTATGCCCGAAGCAACCACTGTACCAAGCATCAGGAGGTAGATACCTAGTATATACGGGATGGGCAAGGGTGTATACGAAGGATTCTTCCTTCGGCGATAGGTCGAGTATCGTCGAGTGATAATATATCGGAGTGTTATAAAGGGCGCAAAGTCCTGACTATCCTGTTCCTGTGGATACTCCCACGAGTAAGCTGTGTTTTTCACGCGTTTTCATCGAAGTCCATGACATTCAAGTTTGAAAATGGATCTATCGAACCTGTTCCGAGTTGATGGCATGGTTGCCGTCGTAACAGGCGGTGGCACTGGTATGTCTGTCTGTTTAGACTATCCCCCATCTCAGCCGGAAAATACTGACCGTCGGTTGAGGGCAGGCATCGGCTTCATGATGGCCAAAGCCCTCTCGGGAGCCGGCGCCAAAGTCTACATTCTAGGCCGGCGAGTGAGCACCCTCGAGGCAGCCGCAGTAGGTGATTCTCGAACTCCGCTCTCTCTGTGCTTCCTTTGTTTCCCCCTTTCCTTCTTTCTTTTTCCTTCAGGGGGAAGAGAGCCGCTTCCCTGTCGAAAACAATAACTTCAAGTTACAGACACTGAGGGAGGCATATTTCGCTCACGACGATAATTGACCCTGAGCATTTGCAGTCTTCGCACCCCAACATCGTCCCTCTAGTATGCGACGTCACCTCGAAAGCGTCTCTCCAGGGCGCCGTGGACAGGATCACGGCCGAGGCGGGCTACGTGAACCTCGTGGTGGCGAACGCGGGCATCTTCGGGCCTCCCGCATCCTACGACAGCTCGCTGAGCGTCCGGGCGCTGCGGAGGGCACTCTTCGAGGGGGTTGACATGGCGGCCTTCACCGAGACGATGCACGTCAACGCGACGGCGGCGTACTTCACGCTGCTCGCCTTCCTGGAGCTGCTGGACTCCGGCAACCAGAACGCGCTGAGAGGGGAGGGGGGCTTCGGCGGGCCCTCACTGAGGGAAGAGGGCGGCGGTGGTGGTGGTAGAAGTACTGGGGTCCCCCCCTTCGTGCAGAGCCAGGTCGTGTTCACGGCGAGCGTCGGCTCGTTCAGCCGCGAGAGGGCCACGCCGCCGGCGTACGCCGCGAGCAAGTCGGCCGTCGCGCACCTCGCGAAGCACGCGGCGACGAACCTGGCGCCGTACCAGATCCGCGTCAACACACTGGCGCCCGGATGTGAGTGAGAAACCGCCCCCTAGCCCCATCGTTTCTTACACCACCCACCCGCTCCCCTTATTTATTTATTTTTTGGTCGTCTAATCCTGCTCTGCCGTTTGGCGAGGGTTTTGTATTGTCAATTTCACCTGGCATGCATGAGAAAACGTCGCTGACCTTGCTGAATTTTTCGCAGTCTTCATGTCCGAGATGGCCGCGCCCGTCATGGGGGCCCGGGACCCTGGGTCCGAGGGCCCCGATCATCCCGACTTCATGCCCGCGCGGCGGTTCGGCGCTGAGGAGGAGGTCGCCGGCTCAATACTGTACCTCGCGAGCCGGGCCGGGGCGTACTGCAATGGCATGTGCCTCTCGTTTGACGGGGGGCGGCTCGCGGTCATCCCGTCAACATATTAGAATGGGCGAGCTGGCTACTTCGTAACTTACTTACCTACTGCTCTGTTTTAGGGAGAGAGGAGGTCTATAGAAATCGTCCATCGACGGCTAGGAGTCAGGGGTTAGCTACGGGGGCCCGATGTCCGCAATGCTAGAAATAGGTCTTGACGTCTCTACTTCACCGGGCAGGAATGGATGAGGATTCACGCTTAATGTGTGCTGTGTCGTTTATTGATTGATCGAGATAATTATCCTTTGATTTCAATTATTCCCAAATCTAGTATCAGCCTTCAGGCTATTATTCCTCAGACATCATTGTGCGACTTCACTACATCCATTTGCCACGATAATGGTTATAGAAGCCATTTTGTAGCTGATACCAACAAGCGCCTCTATGGCACAGGGGTAATGCGTGTCACTCGTACAGCGGCTTAGCTTGCGATGTTATGACAAGATCCGCGGTTCGATTCCGCGTGGAGGCAGCTCGTTATCTTTTTCGCTTTTGGAGATTTGAGTTATCTTTTTAGTGTTCCAATGTCCGGTAGAGTGTATCACCTATTATGATTATGGGTAGGTAGGCAGGTAGGAAGATGAAAATTCACCGCGAAGTCGCTTGTTCTGCGCCTAGTTTGGATGAGAGCGGAACAAACAGTCAAATCCACCCAAGCTCGAAGCAGATGTTCCATTCACCTCGTCTTTTATACCCTAATTTTATGTCTGCCTAGTAGGTATATATATAGTAGGTTCTTTCGGCCGGCGCAATTCATCTGCTCGCAGGACAGAAAGAACCTGCATGATGGGCCTGTCTACTCATGCGTCAAGATTTGAGCTTAGTTAGCACTAAGAAAGGCAGTGAGTGATTAGCCTCAATTTCTGTTGAGTAAAATGTTGTGCTGTGAAGAAAGTGAAGTCGTCTATCGTCAAGGATGGTGATAATCTCTAACATAATTGCGCCGCGGATCTTAGCACTAATTTCCTATCTGGTAATCCTAGCGATACATGCAGGTTGGGCAGTGTGTCATGGTAGAATTGGTCTTGGGATAACGGTCTTGTCCGTATGTATCATTCAGTGACACGCTTCCCACGATAGTCCCTGATTCCAGGCGAATCCAGGTGTCAACCTCCAACTTTGCGAGGCCTTCTTTCGAGACCTTGACCTGGCGAGCCCCTCTTTCCCAGTTGCCGTACCCACCATAGCCCGTGTGTTGCCCGAAGCAGAGACTTATGTTGTTCGCCGGTGTCACGTCCATGCCGGGTAGCAACCTATCCCACTTATGGCACCATGTATCACCGTGATCGTGTCCGGAAAACAGCGCCATAAAGCCGTCCGTATGCGATATAGCTTGCATGAAGGCCGTGTCCTGGCCACCGTAGGCACAACTCCCGTCGTTCCGACCGTCACGACACCAACCCTGCGCTTGCGGCGCGAGCGGTAGGTCGTCGTTGACCCCTGGCCCCTTGTTCGGATCTACACCGGCTTCCTGCAGAGCGTAAGATGCGAACGGGGGGATGTGGACGAAGCCTAATGAGGGGATGAGTTTGCTGTATCTCTTCGTGAGACGGCTGCTCGTCTGCTGAAACCAGTCCACGACGCGGCTATCCACCCAGTTTGGCTGCCCTACTCTGTTGCTCGAGGCGTCCCTTTGCTGATACTTGAACCCACCTCTGCTGTCGAAAAACCAAAGTATCAACTGCGGAATGCATGCGATTTCGTTTACGCAACCGTGGTCGTAAACTGGGAGGTAGTAATTCGACACGCCGACGTCCGGGTTGAGCACCATGCGGGATGTTCGGCTGTTTTTCCATCTCCTCTCGCGCTTGAGGATGGTAGTGCCGGATATGTTGAAGTCATAATCGTGATTTCCATACGTGGATGCCCAGGTCAGGTTACGGGCAACAAGGGGGTTAACGATTTGATCAACATATATGGTGCTGTTCTCCAAGAACCCATTTTCACCAGTGATGAGGTCGCCGTTCAACACGACGAGCCCCGGGGACTCCTTGTTGAGGATCTCATTGATCACCTTGACTGAATTGATATCCTGTTGGGGGCCCCATTGGTCCCAAGCATCTAGTCGCGCTTAGCGAGCCGACGAGGTCGGCGGCGGAGTAGGGGGTGAAAAGACATACTCTCGCCGAAATGCAAGTCTTCTAGGATAGAGATCTGGAAAGTGCCGTCTGCACGGAGAGTAAGGGGTCCGAAAGGATCGGACTGGTTGCTAACCGGTTTCTTGTTAGCGAACGGTGACGCCTCAAGCGGCACTGCGAGGAGGACCGCAGCGCCGAAGATCAAAGTGGTAAACATGGGCATCTTTGGCTTGCTGTTGGGGGCGGCGTACCTTGACACGATATCCGCAGACGACGCATGGCCTATATGTATTTGTGCCATTGACTCTTAGCCATGGAATGACTTGCCATCATGTATTGCACGGGCGACCTGGGAATTGCACACCCTCATTTACGTAGAGTGTTGAAATTGATAACAAGGACAAAGCGTGCCCCTCCTTCGGCATTCAACATGCTTCCCGCTTAAACGAGTAAGGTTTCCTTCCCTGTAGTGATGGGTAAAGCTCTGCATATTACTGGCTCTTCTGTCTTCGTACCCCTGATTAAGCCCCCGGCACGCTCGCACGTCCGCTAAACGACCTGCTTAACACGTACTACAAATCGAAGCCGACATTGCAACATCGTGGTCACGTCGACTGATATCCGGCTTGCTTGCAATGCGCGTGATCCGTGAAAGAGATAATACTCTGTACGGGCCACATATTCAAGACACCGGGCCCGCCCTTGTCTCACTGCTACACTTGAAGATTTTAGAGTCTCATGATGCTTTGAGGCTACCTCACTTGCCGAGGCCGACTACGACTTTAAATGGTGACGAGGGGTTACCGTAACGATATAGATAAGTAATTGCTCGTGATTCGCCCGTTTTATCCCACCCAGCATGCCTCCTGAGGCTGCCGATTTGGCACAAGCTTAACCCCGCGATATGAACTCAAGGAAAGAGAACCCTACAGATAATTGGTTCCCGAGAAAGCACTGCATGCTATTCCTTGGTCCAGGTTCAGACAAGGATTCACACGAAATAAATTAAGTTGTTTGTGTCGCAAACGTACTTTACTTAATAAGTCCGTAGACGTACCGACCCCCGAGACTATAGGGTGCTTGGCAGGCTTCCGATGCACTAACTGCCACTGATTCAGGGGCCAATAAGCCACCCAAGCCTCCAATTTAGCGGACGAGTATATCCTATTAAAAAAATCAACATGAAGAGTGCCGCTGTAACCAACTTTAAGTATTCTACTACATTGATGGCATAAACAGCGAGATTTGGAAGAAAGTAAGCACATATTCAACGATTATACAGAAAGACACGTACTGCCCTTATAATCCAATACGTTGGTTACCACTATTGTGAAAACATTCTACGAAGCCCCGCCCTTTACCACACATTTGCGCAATCGACATGCTTAAATGAATAGGCAGGTTGCGTCGCCTTTGAGTATGATTAAATGTTTGGAGTGTTACTATAAGTGCTCAATGCATATAATGTAAATTGTTGATCGATGAAAGCCCATGGCTTATACGCGCGCATCACTCTAGGTTCGAACTTCGCTCTACTTATGTGTTGATGCCTACATGCCTTCATATGTTCTTGTGAAATCGCTCTTCAATCGCAGCTCCGGTCTTGGGCTATTTTCGCCAATGCAAGAGGTGACTCTGTTCCTCGTCCATTTATAGTGGCAGCCCGGGGTGTTTGCAGTGCACAGCTCTGGGCTCTCACACAGTCGTGTTCTCCAAAATTGAGCAGGACCGGAACAGACGTAGACAATATAAGTAAGACTCATGCGATGATTGCATGATTAACTACAAATGATCATTTCTTCTCAGGAGATTCGAATAACCATCGAAAAGTAATTGGATTACTCGCCGACCGCTGGCTTAGGAATCTGGAGTCTGGTAAATTCAGGAACAGTTCCCTATCAAGTAGGCGGCATTTCGGGTATGAACAGCTTTATGAGACTGCACGATGGATGTGATACACGTCACGCTGATATTAGCCACGGAGACCGAGACGAGCCCATATGTAAGCGCACCGCCAAGCTTCACGGTGTACCGTGGTTCCAACCCTGGAACTCCTGAAGAAAATGTGTCATATCCTGATAAAACGAAGAACCATCCAAAACGCTGCAACTAACTAACTGGTCCATATGGGAGTTTCGCGGCCAATCTTGACAGCAAAAGGACAAGCTATACCATGAAATTCCGACAATAGATATGATCTCATGGATAAACGCAAAGTAGCAAAGAGAAGTGGCAAGGCAATGGTACGATGCTCAGAATAAATATCTCATACATTGGCTGGATCTCAGCTCGTGCGGGGCATCGTCGTACTGCGCTGTTCTTTTTTGCCAATTATTGATCATTTGCAGACGACTGGATCACGCCATGCATAGTCGAGGCCTGGTTACCAGCATGGAAGGTGTCCTATAAAAAGGTTTTCTCCCAGCACTCCTTACGCAAAGCTGTATACGGGCCTTGGCTCTGCAAGCTGTCGAGGTTTCATTGAGTGCACGTTGTGTTTGGTATCTGAGTAGTTAGTAATACCACCAGCAGACCAGAGCAGGATACGAGCCCGACAACGCAATACAATGTTACGCCGTTCCACTAGGCTGTCAGTACCCCGACGTCTAGCCCCCGATGTTCATAAACTTAGGGAGTATAACTTCCCTCTGTTCCGCGTCCCACGCCGAGGTCTGACGGCGACGCGAATAGAGTAGAGCTATTTACTTGTAGAGCCTACCTTAATCTGTCGTGATCGTTCGACCCCTGCCGACAATCCTACTATCGCTTCAATATGAAACTTTGCCAAAGTTTCCATGCGCTGGGGACGGCTCTCTCATTCTTCACATCAGTTGCACTTGGGGAACTCGCACCCTGGCAAGTCACCGGCCTCGAAACATGGCAACCTTCGGGACGGCCTGGTAACAATCCAGACTGGTATATCCACGTGAACATCACGAACCCGGATCCCACACAATGTAATACGGACCCCAGCGTCGCGCAGGGCAAGGTGTACTGCCAGCTAGTGTGGCTCTACCCGGACGCCCCTTACAACCAAGTCTCGGAATGCGAGGTGGTGGACACGACCAGCCCGGCCGTGGGGTGGGCCTGGACCGTCGAGCTCCTGGAAGCGGGCGATCCGGATCCGTACCCGACGACGAACTTCGACCTGCGCTGGCGGGCGGCATCTACGTCATCGGCGCCGACCGGCGAAGGCGTGGAGATCTGGACGGGCGTCGGCCAGTTTGAGATCGGCAAGAACATGCGGGGGACGTGCGCCGCCAGCGGATTCTGCCTGTGGTATCTAGCAGCAGAAAGCGCACCGGCTCTGGTCGACGTTGCCACTGTTTCGTGCCGGGGCACAGTCGAAGAAGCTTTGCAGGGCATCAACTGCGATTAAGGGGGCAGGGCGTGATTCCTATTCTAGCTCGGGAGCCGGGTATAACGGCCTCGCTGACGGCTCTGCCACGCCCGGTCTGCTCCTTTAGGACAACAGGGAAATGTGTACAATGAGAGGCTTTACGAGAAAACTCCTTTATCAAATTGCATGACCAGACCGTGATCTCGTCGACGCTAGCTCTAGCGGTCAGCACAAGGCTTTGGAGGGGCGAGTTGAATGAGTTGAATGATGTCCCAGGCCGCGCAGCACCGAGGTGAAGTCTCCGAGATATCTGTCGCCTACCATCGGCAGTCGAGGCGGGACGGCTTTGGACAGCCCGACGACTTTTTTTATTGGGCGTGTTTCGGCTGGCATAGGCAAATGTAGGCCCATCCCATGACGATCACTGTTACTTTGAGGATAGTGTAAGATATACTCTGTACAGCCTACCAGGTAGGTAATTTCTACTGCCAGTGTGCCACCACCTTCGTACTATGGCGCATACGCGGGGTAGTGCCTATCCGGGGATCCGGGGATCTCCACAGCTCCCTTTGACCTTTGACACGATGATGCTTGCTGACAGGTAAGGTACTACCTCGGTTGAATATTATGTCACCGGATCTCTTTATGCAGCGTGACTGATTGACTGATACGTATGAATCCCTTGCAGGCCGGTCGAGGATAACGGCGTGCGTTGCGGCTCGCATCACTATGACCATAGGAGCACTCTCGAGCCAGAGAACACGAAATGTCGTCCGCCATCCACCTGGCGAGCGAACGGCTTACGGGGCATCTCACCGGGGTACTTATACTCGGTAGCTTGGTCACGCTCGCTCTCTGGCTCGTGGGGAATGAGTTTGCCCGGCTTCGCGCAAGGATACCGGGATTGAAGGGGCCCAGCGGGTGGCCGATCGTAGGGAACTACTTCGACATCAGGAGCAATGCCGCGATCCAGTACGAGACGTGGGGGAAGGAGTACGGCGACGTCTATCAAGTGCAGGTTGGTCTCACGCGTCCTCTCGCCCTATGGGACTCGTGGCCCTTATTTATCAGATGCTTACTCTGGGGTTCTCAATAGCTAGGAAGCACCACGGTGGTCATGGTCAACAGCCCAACGGCGGCGAAAACCATATTCCTATCCAACTCCCATGCTTGTAGTTCGCGGCCGGTGACGTATACCTTCCACAAGGTATGTAAAAGCCCCAATTCCGCGGACTTCGAATGCTGATGGCGCGCAAAGGTCGCTTCGACAACCGCCGGGCTGACAATCGGGGCGTCGCCCTACGATGACAGCCTGAAGCGGAAAAAGAAGGGGATTGCAGCGGCTCTGAACCGCCCCTCCGTCCAAACGTACATACCCTACTTCGACCGGGAGGCGAGGGCCTTCATTGAGGACCTCATGACCTACGGCAAGGCGGGGGCCGTCAGCATCGACCCCCTGCCCATGATCCAGCGGCTGAGCCTGTCTCTCGTGATGACCATCAACTGGGGCGTCCGCATCCCGTCCATCGAAGACAAGCTCTTCAGGGAGATCGTCGCCGTCGAGGAGGAGCTGAACCGGGCGAGGTCGACGGTCGGCAACGCGCAGGACCACATCCCCCTGCTACGGCTCAACCCGTTCAACCCCACGTCGACCAAGGCGAGGGCGATGCGGGACCGCCGGGACGAGTACCTCGCGCAGCTCGGCAGCGACCTCGCCGGGAAGATGCGGGAGGGCACCAACAAGCCCTGCATCCAGGCGAGCGTCATCCGGTTCCGGGAGGTCGAGCTCGACGAGGCCGAGCTGACCGCCATCAGCCTGTCCGTGCTGGGCGGCGGGTTCGAGACCGTGTCCACCACGATGCAGTGGTCCATCGCCTTCCTGGCCCAGCACCCCGACATCCAGGACAAGGCCTACGAGGAGATATGCGAGTTCCAGGGCTCGGACGAGCCGCTGTGCGACGCCTCGGACGACCAGAAGTGCGAGTACATTCTGGGCCTCGCGAAGGAGGCCCTGCGATACTTCGCCGTACTCCCGCTGGGGTTGCCGAGGGCGACCATCAAAGATATTGAGTACGAGGGTGTGCGGATCCCCGCAGGAAGCACCATTTATATGAATGGCTGGGCCTGCAACCGTGGTGAGTCTTTTTCTTTTTCGCGTCGTTTCGTCGACGCCGGGGTGTCGCCTTCGACGTTGCATCCTAACGCCCGTCCTTAGATCCCGAGCTGTTTCCCGAGCCGGACCGGTTCGAGCCCAAGAGGTGGCTGGCGCGGCCCGACACACCGGTCTTCGCCTTCGGCCTGGGCTATCGCATGTGCCCCGGGCACCTCCTGGCCATGCGGGAGCTGTACCTCATCTTCATGCGCCTGCTGGCGAGCTTCCGCATCGAGACGGCCGAGGCGATAGACTGCGACCCCAGCAAGGACATGAAGATCCCCACGGACCTGATCATGGCCCCGCACGCCTACCGGGTCTCGTTCAAACCGCGCAACGAGGGGAGGTTGCTCGAGTCGCTGGCCAGCACAACCTAGGTAGTCGTCGCGGGGCATCCAGCATGGGAGAAGAGAAGTTGGGGTTTGGCTGCTGTGGTTCTGACATTACTAATGGCCAAGGTGGGCAAAATGGGACGCTCCCGAGTAGGGGGCTACGATTACGGGCATTTTACCTTCGGTTTCTGTATGCAGTGTGTTAGAGCTCAAACAGTGTGCCACTTCGTTACCCATAGGAAACGCCCCTTGCTCCGTGGATATCTGTAGGCAGGATATGTAAACCAGCGAGAAGCAGGATGTGAGTGAATGAGTACTGCTCACGCCCACTCGGTGCTCTGCGCGTCACGCTTAAATTGTTACCATGCCCAAAACGCAAACGATAAAAGCACAGGCAAGAGACCGCAGAACCAGCCTGGGACCATTTCGGGAAGCTGTGCGGTGTGCGGGGTTGTTCTCATTTAACCGGCAGGAGTGTCAAGAACTGAAATAACAACATAAAACTTGAGATTTTGTACGAAAGACTTTCTCCTGTATTTTATCCTTGGGTATCAGTGCAGTTGATGGTATGACACTGCTGTTGAAAGACGAATTTCCGCCCTGTAATGCTACATGTGTTCCCTCCACCCCTAGATGCTGGCGGTTCTCTCGCTCATGCTGACATACATAACAGTACAGCACAGTCCACCCGCTATGGATGAGCCGATGTTGAGATCCTAATGCTCGATATCCTGGTAAACGCCTTTAATGCAGTTGAAACAAAAAGCACACTCTTGTAAAACATCTCCCGCGGGATTTATGTGTTTTACGTGAACCCTCTACCTCTGTTCAGACCGACGAGACTGAGAAACTCGTTTCTTGTCTTTTCTTTCCGCTCGAAGCACCCGAGGACGCAGCTGGTGATCGTGCTCGTGGTCGTCTTCTCGACGCCGCGCATGACCATGCACAGATGGCTGGATTCCATGACGACCGCTACGCCCTGGGGCTTGAGAACCTCCATGATGGCATTGGCAACTTCGCGCGTCAGACGCTCTTGAACTTGGAGTCGGCGGCTGAACATTTCCGCAATGCGAGGGAGCTTGGAGATGCCGATGACATTGTCGCGAGGGATATATCCGATGTGCATCTGTGCATTGGTTAGCAACGCGACCAGGCTGCCGGATGCGAGATGACATACCTTTCCCGTGAAGGGAACGAGATGATGTTCGCAGAGACTGAAGATTTCAATATCCTTCACGATAACCATCTCGTTGTGGCCTTCATGGAAGATGGCATTATTGACAATGTCCTTGACATTCTGCTGGTAGCCCTTGGTGAAGAACAACATGGCCTTCGCATACCGGGTCGGTGTATCGAGCACCCCCTCCCTGTCGGGATCCTCGCCCACGCACTCCAGGATAGTTCGAACGGCGCTCCGAAGCTTCTCTAGTCGTGCGGCGGCTTGTTCGGCGCTTTCCTCCAGTCGCTCTCGAGTTCCGAGGCCTTTGTAGGGCTGGTCAATACAAGGTCGCACAGGAGAGGGGGAGGCTGTACGAACTTGGTCGACTGAGACCGTCGAAATCGATGACAGGGCTCGGGGACCTTGTTTCGATGCCTTCTGGCCTGGCCTTCTTCTTCTTCTTCTTCCTCTCCGGCTCATCTCTGGGGTCTCTGGCCGCTTTGCTCAGGCTGTTGCGCCTCTTGGCGGAGCCCGGCTGAGCATTGGACTCTGAAATGCCACCATCTTTTGTTCGTCTTCTCTTCCGCTTCTTGTTCGCTTTGCGCTCGTCTCTGGGTCCATTGGTTGTTCGCTTCGCATTGCCGTTGACAGAATCATCGGCGTCTGACAGACCCGAAGTCGTGGAGCTGTTGGAAGACTCCGAGACGGAGCCCTTGTCCGCCCGCACAGATTCGGCAAAGTGAACCATGTCCGATAGGAGGCGCCTCTGGGGCGTATGGGTGGGTCGGGCTCGGTGCTGGGGTTGGTAGCAAGAAGCCTCCGATGAGGACACTCGAGGAAAGCGATCCAGAAGACGCTGTAAGGCTGTTTTGCTTGTAGACCTGTGGACGAAGAAATGGTAGGCTACAGACCTGGAGAACGGGCGATGGAGGAAACTTCACAGTGACATGATGGTATAAAGTTATAATCAACGAGTAAGGGTCTTTGCAAACGCCCCGGTGCCGGCCGGACCGTTGACCGCGTTACCGTGCTCCGTTGCCAGTAAGCAGACCCCGAATACCGAATATTTTCGCGCCCAGTCACTGGCTCCGATAACGCTCTTATCTGTACCCCGTACCCCGCCGGTTTTGTGTGAGTCGGGCGGGTTGGCGCGGCATTCTTATGTAACACGCGCGTCACACGCCCCTCAAAGCGGTATAGCATCCGTGCCTTATCACCTGCTTATCCGACGGGTACGTACGTATGGCCTTTGGGCACTGTGTTGGGAGCTCTGGCTTCCCGATGCGACAAGCCTGCTTTGCTGTGTTTCTCATCATTGCGTCGGCTCTTTCATCAATACTGCCCGCTTCATCATCCACCCACCACTCGCTCGACTGATTGGTTACACGTTTCTAGCAAATGTCTCAGTGACCGCACCACATTGCGACAGGTCAGGTAGACTATTCAGTGCGACGCAGTCACAGCCAGCCACGTACGTCCCCTTCGCGACCGCAGTCGGCAACTACTCTTCGTCTCGTCTCGCGCGCGCCGAGTTCCCAGTGCTGCAAACGACCGCGGGTCTTTACCCGGCCTGCCAGGCGACGCATTACGACCTCTCTTCCGCCGCGAGCCCAACATATTCTCCTCAGGAGGCCCCTCGAGATGGCTTCGCCTCCGCACAACTACTCGCCGGCAGGCTCTCCGCCATACCCCTCCCATTCACAGCTGCCATCCAAGAAACGGACTTCGTTAGCTACCGAACTCTCCATCCAACCCCCCTCTCTCAAACGCCGTAAAGCTTCGACTATGTCCGTTACTTCTGCCGGATCTGCTCACCCTCTGCGACAAACATCCTTCCCTCCAGATGAGGCGCTCGCCCGGGGTTACTCTCCGTCCTATCAGCGTTCGCCCAGCGTCGATACCATGAGTCTTGTCAGTGGAAGCCAAGTAAGCGG
This sequence comes from Xylaria palmicola, assembly GCA_022385595.1. Lineage (NCBI taxonomy): Eukaryota > Fungi > Ascomycota > Sordariomycetes > Xylariales > Xylariaceae > Xylaria > Xylaria palmicola. Next base: position 23,497 of record MU281369.1, on the reverse strand, counting down.
CGCTCCCAAGAAAAAACGGGGCCGGAAATCGAAGGCAGAGCTGGCCAACGAGGCCGCAGCCGCAGCTCTTCGAGAGAATACGCCTAGCCTCGCCGGGGGCCGGGCCGGCACCATAGCGAGCAATACGAGTGGCACGTTAGGGAAGGATGGCGATGGTGACGGCGCTAGAGACGGCGACAACGATGGCACCTTCGAGTTACCAGAAAGCATGGCTAGTCGCTCTGCTGCTAGAACTAAGGAGCAAATCGAAGAGGAGAAAGAGCTTGTTGCCCTGCTGAAATCCCAGATGGACGACATCCAGTTCGATCGGTACGAAGTCTGGCATAGACAGTCAATAAAACCACAGGATGTCAAGCGGGTAAGTTCCCAGCCCAGCCCAGGTTCGCGCCTTGTGCAAATACGAGGGTTCTAACGTCTCTGTAGCATATCAACAGCGTTACTTCGCAATCGTGTCCCACGAATGTACATCAGATGATGCAGGTAGTCTGCAAAATGTACCTGGGTGACATAGTGGAGGCAGCCCGCGACATCCAACAGGAGTGGATTGCGCTGGGGGAAAAGCAAACCGACCTGGCGGATGACAATCTGGAACCGTCCAATGAGCTTTCCAAGTATCGCCGACAAGCGCCCCTGCGTCCCGACCATCTCCGGGAGGCATACCGCCGACGCAAAGCGGCTGCCGAGAATGGCGGCGCATTGGGCAGTTTAATGGTGTGGAACCAACAAACACAGAACGGCGCCGAGAGATTTGCCGTGCGAGCGGGCGGACGTCAGGTTTTCAAGTAGGCATCACGTTATGAATAGGTTGCATAGCCATGGCGTTAAGGTTTTCAAGGGTCATTTGAATCTTGGGTTATGCGTGGAAATGGCTGTCTGATGCTGGGTTTGCAAGCATCAAGACCACTTCTAGAGCGTTGTAATAGTCTTTCCCTCTATAAATACATATACTAATGGGGGGTCCGCGCCCAAAGACAACTATACCAGGCTATAGGCGGTGGCGGGAGACCATGAACGGCCAGGGAACCCTTATGGCAGTGCAGTTAAGACAAGCTAAAACGGTTCGCATCCTTCTCGGAACCTATCTAGTGTCGTGTGTACCCCGGGTTAGGTCGGTAATCTAATGCACATCGTTGTAACTTGTGTTTACTGGTAAGTACTCAAGGAATTATCAACCGGAGAATGCCGCTTACTCAGGCCGTGAGCGCACCAGATAGCTGGATCATACCCCAGCACCGCCATCCGGCAATGGGCATGCCACGGTACCTGTAGGTGAGAGGATGCCCAATATTTTAGTTAGCACGTTAGATAGTAAGCTCGTAAGTTTTACTCTCGGAAGTCATCATCTGTGTACAAGGTGAAGGCTTCGCTCTCTAGACTAGGCTGGAGTTGGGCTGGCTGCAATCGCACGCAACAGATGGTGCGGCAATGCAATGCAATGCAATGGCAACACCAGGGTAGTCCACAGCGTCTGACGAGGAATGAATCATCTTGCGACGACACCGGGTACATACAGAATGCACCATCCTGCTCGCGCTAGGCGGAGGATACCTACTGCGGGTTGCCTATCAATGTTACCCATCTAATGGCCCGAACGCTACCCTGGTACAGTAGGTAGGTAATAGAAATGCCAAGTCATCGGAGCAATCCACTAGGGTTAGCTTCTCAGTAAATAGAACCAGAACAGGCGGAGACTGGGATGAGGGGGAGGGCAACTGTTCAAGCCCTAACGGGAGGCCATGGTCGAGTCGGATGTAGGAATGCAGAAGACAGCGGCCAGGGGCTTCGTAGCGGCTAGCTCTGCCCACCCAACCGCGGAGTGCTGGCGCCAGTTAGTGAGGATGGCCAGGCGTAATCAATCCCTTCAGCCTCCAGGTACGGGGTTGTGCTACCGAGCTATGCCAACACTGCGACCCTAAAGGGCACGATCCGGTGATCGTACCAATAGGGGCAGTGGACGAGACGAATTCTCCGGGACACCGGTGAACCCGAAGGGCGATGAAGCCTCTGCTTGCTGCCCCTAGAGCCGGCTAAGGACCCAATGAGTTAGATAGTATGGGTAACTTATGTGTAGTCTTTTTTTAGATAGTTAGTCCCCTATCCCTTTTTCAACACCCCGGCTGGCCTGATAGTTGATCCCAAGCCAGACCAATAACTATCCGATCCGTCTAGTGTATCTTGCTTTACTAAAATTAGAGAAGATCCCCGTCCAGAACGTGGAGAAACCCGCCTAACCTTAGGTAGATAGGCCGGGGTGCCTCACACTATTCTCCTTCCGAACTTTGTGTTCGAACGGGGCTGTCCGAGATTTCGGTCTCTCCAAATCTCACCTCGCCCTCCCCATCGCCAGTGCCGATGTAGTCAGCACGACGGCCCGGCAAGGAAATAACAAATCCCTGTAACAAATCACGTATAGGATAAAGCTGCCAAGTGGATTGGAGACAGCCGAGCAGGCAGTCGAGGTAAGCCCGAGGATGACGCGAAATGACGGGATCGAGGCGCTGATTCCATGTTCCACACTCTCCCAGGGATCAGGAACGCCCCTTTCACAAGACCGTTGCCCAGGCCGCCGGGAATGTGGAGTGCCTATATAACCCAGGTGCCGGTGCGGATTCGCCATGGCGTGCTCTTTCGACATCACCAGCCCCGGGCAGAGCTTAACTTGTTTCGCGACGGGACGCATATTAATCACGGCCCGTATTGACACTTTCTCGACTCGTGATCACGGGACAACGCACCACAGGACTACTAGACGCCGCCTCATACTCCCACCATGAGCACCGTAAGCGACCCGGTGCCGATTAGCGCGGATGCTATTCCGGCATCGAGCAAAGAGAATCAACTATCGGCGCCGAGCTCACTCGACTACCCCATTCCCACCGGGTGCCATGCCATCCCGGCCGACGAATTAGATCTCCGGCCGGACGCCGAGATTGACCAGGATATTCTGAACCCGAAGCCCATCTCATTAGACTCTATGAAGAATATATTCTTCTTCTGGCACAGTGGTTTCGAGCATAGTTAGTTATATCCTCTGCCGTACCCCCCTCAGCGCGACGAGAGTTTCGCCGTGAAGTATCATAGCTATTCTCACCCCATATTTCGGCTGTCCAAAAGTCGTGATTATGCCGAGACGCCGTGAGGAATATGAACTGAACTCATGATAGTGCACCCATACACGAAGCGTAATGTCCGCGCGCACTACCGCCGCCTCGTAAAACACGGCTGGAACATATACGTGATAAGCCGGGTGGAAGGCTCACCCCTGAATATTGCCAACTTCGTCGATATCACCGACCCGGAGATGTTCCCCAAGGCATTCATAGACGGGAGGGTGGGCGGCGAATTCGGCCCGCAGCACACATCCGACCTCGTGCGCTGGCCGCTGCTGATGAAGTACGGCGGCATCTACACCGACGTGGGCCAGCTGCAGATCGGCGACCTGAACTGGCTGTGGAACGAGACGCTCGGCAACCCGGACTCGCCGTACGACATCATCTCCTACAACCTGGGCCCCGTCGACCACCGCGACCTCGCCAACTACTTCTACGCCTCGCGGCGGGACAACCCGCTCTTCGCGCGCGCGCACAGGCTGCTGCTGGCGCTGTGGAACGCCGACGGCGGCAAGCTGAGCACCGAGGGCATGCACGCGAGCCCGCTGCTCAAGGGGCCCAAGCTCATCGGCCAGCGGTTCCCTGAGGCGGTCCGCAAGAAGCTGACCGACTACATCATCCAGGGCTACTGCCTGACGCTGGTCATGGGCCTCGTAGACGACGAGGACGGGTGGGACGGCCCGGCGTACTGCGCCGAGCACATCTACGCCCTCGACTACATGGTCGGCTCGCAGCTGATCCAGCAGCACACCAACTGGAATGGCGTCGAGGCGTTCCGGCTCATGTCGCTGGCTCTGCCCAAGGCCGGCGAGGAGGAGAGCGCGGACCAGAAGAAGGCCCGCGAGATCGTCGAGGCGTGCCTCAGCAAGAGCTTCAGCTTCAAGCTGGCCCACGGCTACATCCTGCAAGTCGTAGGCGAGACCCTCGGGTCTCTCTGGAGGAAACACGACGGGTCGGATAACGTCCCCGGCACGTACGCGCACTGGCTGAGGGAGGCCATGACGTACTGGACTCAGGATAAACTACCGGAAAGGCTCGATTTCCAAGTCATAGAACCGTATAAGAGGGGTCCGTTATTGAGAGAACACTAGATATACTATACATAACAATTAGAATTTAGACGGGACATTGTACTTACTATATGGGAATAGAGCTTCATAATTCGAAATGTTATACAACGTCCAAGTCTATAGTTCATTTATCACTTGCCCGTGAAACTTCACAGCTTTCTCATCGTAGGCTGAGCTATGCATTCAGTTCTGCCGATATATCAGCGACCCCCAGAATCCCAAGCTCCCAAGTCAGCCCTGATTTTATTGTGCACATTTCTGCTCCCAGCAAATAGTCCAATGGGGTAATGCGGGACACCCCGGCCTCTGCAGCGTAATACAGATTATTGACTCAATTGGATAACTATCTAGGTAGCCTGATATATCTTCGCCATTGAGACTGCATATCACTGATACTCAAGCGATACCTCTAGATTCAAGTCGTGGCTTTAGACATTGTGAAATTACTCTCCAACGCGCGCGAGTCGACTACAAACCGACACCATGGTACATTATGAGCCCCTGGATACGAACCAGAATGAGATCAGAGTACTACATCTCCGCATGGCAGCATCGTCAAGTCACAGCGCCGCTGGTAAGATAGAATGCACACTCGAGCGCGTCTCCCTTGACCATTACAGCGACGAGTACAGGCAATTCCTCGAATTAGACGGCTCCAAGAAATCGCCCTTGCACCGAGATATGTTGTGGGACATGGTAACAAACCCATCCACATTCACAGCGCAAGCCCGGAAAGCCATGCAGCCGGGGACTCTCCTCGGTGATGCGTTAGCCGGCTTCTCCGACAGTCCGGTGTACCAGCAGAATACATATCGCCACGCCACCACTTACGCATGGGGCGACTTCTTCGCCTTGTCATATGAGTGGGGTGATCAACACGACGCTGACGAAATCATCGTCGACGGAGAGAAAACCACCGTCACGAGAAACCTCAAAGACGCGCTGGAGAGATTGTGCACGTGGTGGCGCCGCTGGGACGGCAACGACTCGATCCGCCTGTGGGTTGACGCGCTGTGCATCAACCAGGCCAACATCCCCGAGCGGAACGACCAGGTCCGGCGGATGCGCCAGATCTATTCGACCGCCATCAAGGTCCTGATCATGACCGGCCCGGACGTCGAAGATCCCCGCGCGACCAGGGCGCTCCTGGACAGGGTCTTCGGGGCGATTCGCAGCGGCGACGTCTCGCCAGAGGACGTGCGGGGGCTTCTGGGCGGGGAGAACTGCGCCGGCTGGAAGGGCGTCTGCGAGATCGCCGGCCGCTCGTACTGGCGCCGTCTCTGGATCATACAGGAGGTGCTCCTCGCCAACACGGGCGCGTGGCTGTGCTACGGCGGCGGATACTGCCTCGCCAGCGTCTTCTTCCAGGCCCTCGCCCTGCTCGTCCGCAACGTGCACCACGCCAAGCTCACCCTGGCGGCCGCTTCGGGGGGCGCGTCCGAGGACTGGCTGCCGAACGTCGGGAGGATGGAGAGCTTTATCTACCTAGACGAGCTCAAACACGAAGGGCTGGGCTACCCCAACCTCATGGCTCTCCTCGACACCGCCCGCAAGGCTAGGCAGTCTGACCCGCGGGATAAGGTCTACGGCTTGCTTGGCATGATAGACGATAGAATCCACGTCATGCCAGACTATCATCTGTCTCTCCTCAACGTGTACAGGGACTTTACCCTGGGAATCATCAGGGCCACCGGCAGTCTTAGCGTCATATATCAGAGAGCCTCGAGCCGCAAAACGATCCCATCGTCGTGGCCATCGTGGGTTCCCGACTGGTCCGCCCCCACCATGAATGACGACTCGGAATCGATTGCGGCGGTCGCCTACGTCGACGTGCGCGCGGCTGGCGAGTCTCTACACACATACCGAAGTTCGGACGCCCCAGACCAGCTCATCTGCGAAGGCTTCGTGGTCGATACGGTCGACCAGCTCGCATGCACCGGCGTGTTGACCGAGGACCATGACACCCACGATACGAGCTCACAGTCCCTCGAGCACGGACCTGCGCATGCGTACGAGGATTCCGCAGCTGTACGACGAGCTCTCTGGGACTCCCTGACAATCAATCAAAGCGAATCGCAGGGCGAAGCGGGCATGGCCTACCTCCTCAATCTCCCTTACCTCGACAACCGCGCAGCGACAACATCCTTCCTTCACGTGATCGATCGGTTCCAGCGGTGTAACCGGAATCTCGTAGTAGCCGGCAAGCATCTGGTCGAGCACCTGCCTCCCTGGTCGGAGGGCTATTCCCAGCTGCCAGAGGATCCGGAGATAGTGGGCATGTTAGTTTATCTCATGACCAGGATGATACACAGGCGGTTCATGGTCACCGGGAAGGGACGCGTGGGCATGGCTCCCCGGACAGCACAGCTCGGTGATAGCATATTTATCCTAAAGGGATGCAATGCGCCGCTCATTCTGAGGCCGGCTGGGAATGGTACTTACTCTGTAATTGGCGAGTGTTGTGTGGACGGTGTCATGCACGGGGAGGCTATGCGGGATCTGGAGGCAGGGAGATATCAATTAGACACTGTTGTTATATGCTAAATCTGATGTCGAATAAGGATCTTAAAGCCAACTGTTATGTTATCTTCGTTGGTCATCTTTATTTCCTACTTGTCGAGGTTACCGTATCCCGAGTTATTATCACCACCCTTTAAACTGGTTTAAATGCTTTAAAGTCATGTTATAGCGCAATATTGTAACCGCTGGCTTGACCGGGTTCAACCCGTATTTCTGTAATAAAAATATAGAGACCTCATTCGTTGCTGCGCCTCGATAAAGAGGCCATCCAATGCATCATACCCCTCAGCACAAGCATCCGAGCAGTCTATTGGTGCGCTTATGTGCCATTGCGCATATCTAAGCCTCATAAATATTTGGCATTTTGAGCTGACAACCGAATGTTATCTGGATCCTTACCCATCTACAGATCTGGACTCGCGAATTCATACGATACATAGCCGATAGCACGTTTCATGGCCGAGGCTGTGGGTACCATTGCGAGCGTAATTACGCTTATAGGGTTGCTCAAGGGATGCATCGACGCATGTGAGCTCATCCGTGCTGCTAAAGACTACAGGGACGAGCTGGAAAGATATGACCTCAAGCTCGCATTGGAGCAATGTCGCCTCAAAACCTGGGGCAAGAGTATGGGGCTCATCCGAGACGAGGATGCTCAATAAGGTCGACATCTCCTGGAACATTTCGAATTTCGCTATGTTATCGAGGAGGCACTCCAGCAGATTATCAATCTGCTCACCAACTCGGATCGACTGAGTAAGAAATACGGGGCCCAGAAGATGTCGACAGAACTGACCGCGTCCCCTGGCGCGGGCGCCTGGAGATCAACATCAGTCCTCCAGTTCACCACGGCATTCAAACGGCTAAGGATCCACGATACCATCCGTAATCAGGTTAGCGAAGCGATGGCGTCGTCTGTTTGGGTCTTTTATGATCAGAAGAAATATGCATCACTGATTGAAGAGCTCCGAACCTTAGTAGACGCGGTTGAGAAGGTGACCCGGGACCTTGTGACTAGGGAGCAGCAACAGCAACTCTTCATCTCACGAATTAACGCCATCTCGGATGTCAGGACGCTTAATTTGCTCACTAAGGTGTGCGAAGATGACCATCCGGCATTTTCGGACGCCGCCTCCGTCCGCGCTGAGGTCATCTCCTTCACCACGACGCGCAAGGCGGACTTGAGCGACTGGGTTGACAATGCCACAAACGACTTGGATGAGCCACAAAAAGAAGTCACAGATGACATGGAGAATTGGGATCTGACCGATTTCAGGCGTCAATATTTGGCGCTCTTGAACGTCGCGGCCGCCAGGTCGCGCACTGAGTCGGGCATGGGAGAATTCTCTGAAGACCAAAGCAGTGGTAGCGGCGGTGACGACAATGACCACAATGTGGGCGAGGATGGAAAAAATGTCGAAACAACTGCTAAGCCAACGGGGAAAGACACTTCATCGACCGGATTGTTCTCGGAAAATGACCTTAAGCGTGGAGGACCTGTGGAGTTCAACCATGCCATCGCCTACATTAATAAAATCAAAAAACGCTTCAGCCAGCGGCCCGAAGTGTACCGGCAGTTTCTAGAGACCTTGCAGACCTATCAACGTGAATCGATGCCTCTCCAAGAGGTCTACGCCAAGGTTATAGACCTACTTGGGCCAGAAACTGATCTAGTTGAGGACTTCAAGTTCTTCCTCCCCGCGTCGGTGAATCAGACTGGGAAACACGCGCAGCTGCCAGAAAGTCAACTGAAGGGACATACCAAAGGGTCGACAGCCGAAATCGATCTCAAAATGCAGTTACTAGTTTCTGTCGGACTGGGAAACAGTAAGTTCTCGACTGAAGTCCATTAAAACAGAAGATTACTAATCTAGTATGGATGAAAACAGGCGAAGACGCATCCACATTGGAACCACCCCAAATGAATACTAAACGCACAATGATTCGCGATGACGCTCTGCGATATCTTGATACTGTTGAGGCGCACTCTGTACAGGCGCCTGGCACTTATAACATGTTCCTTGATATTATGAAGGATTATAAGTCTCACGCTATAGACACTTCAGAGGTCATTTACCGAGCCAAATCTCTATTCGCAGGACACGAAGTGCTAATCAGGGGGTTTGAACGCTTCTTGCCACCTGGGTATTCCATGGCGGATGATAGCGGTAAATCAACCACAAAGACGTTACCCACCTTCCTACGAGTTGAACCCCTTCATGTTTCATCAACTTCTGCAGCTAACGGCGGTGCTGAGGTTGTTAACACGATGGTGCCCGACACCGCCCCCCTCTTGGAAATCACTATGGGGCTGGACATGAAGGATGCCGAGACGCTACGATACTACTCCGAGTTGTCTATGTACAAATACGGTACGTGGCGTGATACGCTGGCGTTCTCGCCACATCTTGGGCCTGAGTCACGGGATCGGGTGGTCGACATTGCTGAACGCTTCGGACTCAGTCACGATAAAATCATACTGGAGGATAACACCGTACAGCTAATAGTCCGTCGATCTCACCCGGACTCCGACGATGTTTACGGTAGTGACAGCGCGAATGTCAATAATGCTGCTGCTGATGATAAAGATATTAATGACAGCGATGATGAGGCTACGGTCGAAGAGAGTACGGAGATGATATAGCCCTAAGGACTATTAGTTCAATAAGGCACGGATGTACTAGTAGAATTCTAGCCCGTACGGCGTCCGCCGCCCAGCCTATCTAGCCAATAGATCTTCGGTTTTATTTCTACACTCCAGTATCGTCTATCACTGAATAGCTGCTTGGGTCTGTATGCAGCAGAATGCTGTCCCCCCGGGCGCGAAGCCCAGATCCCCTATTCCGAGGGCTTGTATGCATGTCATTCAAGCTATGAGATGATGAGAAATTGTGGTTGTGGAGGTATTCTTCGCCGATCATGCTCATTTTCTTGAAGAGGGGTTTTAGGCAGCCGAGAGACCCTGCCATCATCCCCAAGTTATACTCGATGGACTGCCAATATAGAGCCGAAGCGCTGTAGTCTGCATTTTGTAACGGATGAGTATTTGGTTCTACGTTATAGAGGTGTGCTTTTGGCGCTTATCTTACACGTTATGTCGGAATCTCGATTTTTCAAAAATTCAAGGCCGCGCAGACGGAAAGCTGGGGCCGCGCAGGCAATGACAGCTATGTAAGGGGCAGCATGAGCTCGTGTTCTTCGAAACGTGCCAGAACGCACTTATACTTACCAGGAACAAATATCAGAAGAACGAGGGCGCTTTTGTGACGCTGAATCTGGAGAGACCAAATGACCGGTACAGGCAGAAGTAGGATTGCAACATCAATAACGAAAAATAGTACGCCCTGAAATAGAAATATGATGTATACTGTATTCGCTGGGAGACAGTGTTGTGCTCTGTCTGCAGCCGCTAAGAACTGCAATTCGTAGACATATTGCGGAGGAGTGCATTGAAACGCATCTACAAGAGTAAAAGGAATGGTAAGCAGCACCAGAAAGAGAAGAAAGCCTGGTATGTATCGTTGCAAATAGGCTGGCGTGAGGTAGTTAGCTGACATTAGTGGCGATACGTGACACTGACTAATAGACCTACGAGTTGGGAATAGCCGTCGGAAATATAACAACAAACTAGCCTTAACGACCAGTGCAATAGTGACGTTTGAGCACGCGCAAGCGTAGTAGAGCTGTACGCAGTATTGGTTTGGTTAGTTCCCCCGCTTCTGCTCAAGCCATATAGACGCTGTCACCTTGAACCATAGCGCGAGCTCCGAGCCTGACACATGGGTGCCATGCCGTCCCGCACCATTTGCAACTACCGCAACACCGATTCCATTAAATGAAGTGGTGAAAGCCTAGATAAGTTAGCAGTTGCCAGTAGACGGCCGAAATCTATGCTTCTTGTCATTGCGAGCATTGTCTAACGTACCAAAGCCACTAGGCATGCCCAGTCATCGGTACCAAAAGCCCTGATCACGAAGGCTCGAGTATATAGCTGTTGTGTAATTTGTCACTACATTCATTCTCATCTACGACTGATCCGAGAAGGACATGATCTAGTAGCTCAATACTTACGCGTGCTCCGCATATTATGAGACTGAGGAGGCTAGTGCCTATGATGGTGCCGTAGGAGATGGCAATCTCGCGTCTTTCGTCGGTGCCAAGATCTGTTGACTGGAAGAAGACTGCCATGATAGTAGAGCAGTCTGTGCATTTGGATTGATACTGACTTAAAAGATAAAAGGCATCGAATCAATTATTTCGAACCCGGGAGTCAGATCGAAAAATCCTCCATTATTGAGTCTTGTTCTTGGAGGAAGACGGGAACTGCTCAATAAATAGACAGCCTCAAATTTCCTATCTCTATTGCCTCAGTCAGCGTGTGTTTGGTAAAACAGGGCGATCACTGTGCCGGTCACACAATTACCTGCATCCCAGTGTAGCATTTCAGGCTGTAAAACGTCTGTATTTCTTTTTATCGCCATGTTGCATTTGGGCGATGGTGGCTGGCCGCTGGCGGTTATACAGCAGCGGCCAACCCGGCTTGGCACGTACGTCCTAGGGTATTGCAGCCTGCTGGCTACTTGTAGTGATGAATGCCGAGCTGACTACTTAGGTACCTAGTTAAGTAAGTACCTACTAGGTAGGTAGTCGTTTTGGCCGTCGAAGCAAGGCTGCAGCCAGGAGGGAATACGACTGCGGACCTGTGACTTTTGGCTGGCTCGGATCTAAGTTCTCTTAGTTTCACAACAGCTCAAGTCTCATCAACATAACATGTTTTTGGCCATATTGGCGGCATCTCAGAAGCGCAACACTTCAGCATCAGTGGTTTAGTGGTATAAACCACCAGTGCACCGGCATCCTTTCTGCTTCCGGACTCACAGAGTTGGATGATACTCAGAGATACGTCACATCACAGAAGATTGTGGCCGAGGTACCGCAAGATAATTGAGGCCCAGATATGGCTCGTGCCGTCTCTCAAGCATCCAAGAATCCTTTCCCTGTCCAAAAGCCGAATATGGCTCTGGCTCGTACGCGCCGCGCAAATCCGAAACTGGCTCACCAGAGCCCCAAGCGTCCTCGCCTTCGAGTCGAGGATGGTTGAAGAAGCAAATCGGGCTCCTAGCCATGTTCCTGAAGCCGATATCGCGTCCAGATGGACTTACGCGGCACCGCACTCCCCCCCCTGTTAGTATAAGGTATAAGTTAGCGAACCGGCAGAGCAGCTCGCCAGACCCTCCCTAAGTTCTTTGCTGCTGCACCATGGTTCGACAGAAGGTTTCAGCCAGCCTATACCTTGAGAGCTGTTTGGAAGCTCAAGGGCTCGCGCTAAAAGTTGCTCTCGCTTTGAAACCAGATGGAACCTTTAATAAGGAGACTTCATTGGGTAAAAAGGGGAGGTATGGACGTAGCAGGATTAAGAGTCTCTGGGAAGAGTAAGCGCCACGCGCTCTTATATCACAAGTGTCAGGGTTGTAGAGGTCGCTGCTCTTGTGGCGTTTACAGCTTGTCCAATCTCGTCTCGTACCATCAAGCTCTACGGTGGTAAAGTCGCGGCCACATAAATGGCTGGCCAGGAAGGTTAGCTGGCCAAGGGCTCCTGTGGCCTCTGGCTACTACCCCCTAGCAGGTTGTATCAAAATTACAGCGCGTTTCACGAAAAAAACGCAGCACAACATAAAAAGGCTCGCCGGCTACCTTGTCCTCTTTATTTCTGCAAGGGCGGCCGAATCGCCTTGGAGAGGAGACATAACCCTGTAACCACTAGTCATTCCTATGTCTTCATCAGCAGCCTCCTATTACATGGAACACACTGTTTATCCCTTAGCCAGCTATCGGCAATCTCGAGCCAGCATTAAATTAACAATAATTAATATTGTTTCATGCACCGAGTCCGTGTCAGTGACAGAATTTAGTTCTTATATAGATCGACGCTCGAGTGTAGACATAAGTCCGCCTACCTTAGCATTTCGCGACCCAAGATACCAGAAAATCAACAACATCACACATCAAAATGCAATTTCGTGCCAGTATAGTTGCTTCCATTAGTGAATTGACCGTCGTTAAAGCAGCTGTACGATCATTCGATCCCACCTAAGCTATCATTATTGTTGATTAATAAAGCCTTAGGCACAGCCGGTCATCACTTCAGACTACACTCCGAACCGCCGGAGCACTACCGAGTCGAGCACATGACCTAGTTAGGTGTTATAAAGCGTGGGGGCCCTGATCTATTAATTAACCGAACTATTAAAGTAAGCTTGTCCCAACTCTAGCTAATAATATCGAAACCCGAACCCCCTTGCTGCTACGCGAGATATCCCGCCCGTTTTTAGCTTCTTACTCGTAAACTGATATTCTGGGAACCAAACGCAGGAATTTACACAGCAGATCCGAGCCATGAAGAAGGATTTTACGTGGGCCGGCCTCCGCCGTGACCTCGGAGTCGTTCGGCCGCTCCGGCAGCGTGGCAGCAAGGCAAGTAATTCCCAGCTTCCCCCTCCCAACCCCAGATAGCCCAGGATGGTAGGTAAACACGGGCATCGAAACTAACCGCACAAACTTAGGCCAATATTAAGTGTGACATAGGAGGAGAAAGCATCGGCCCCGGGGCGCCTAAACGCCAAGCTAAGGAGGTAAGAGACACGCTCGACAAAATGTCGGGAGCTTGCAAAGTGCCAGCTGGGCCGCGTGTTTGTTTTATAATCTCGTGCTTTAAGAACGCTGCTATATGGCTATGCAACGATAATGCAGCGCTTATCGTACCCGCGTGTAACTCTCTCGCGTTGCACGCAAGTGACATTATAGGCATATGCGTTCGTAATATTATAGGTATTAATTTCAGCTGTGGGCAGAAATTTTAACCGGACAAGTGTACGTTCTATAGTAACAGATCAGCTGGTATTATGAGCTCGGTAGCTAATCTAGGGGGTGTGTCGCGTATATAGTCTGTTAATACTAACACGGTATTAACGAGCGTTCTTTTTTCCGTAACAATAAGGCTTATTATCTGTATCCGTATTGTCGCCACTGTCAGGAAACTACGTTAACTCAAGAGGCGCCTATCTGGGGCATATAAACCAGCAGTACAAACTGTTAGACCTGACGCAATAATAATCAGTCAATATTGGAACAACCAGCAGTAAGAACTGTGACAGTCGCATAGAATTGTCTCATGCTAGTATACGATTCATCATCCTCCTCAACGACGCCAAGATTCCCTTTCTCCGAATATCCTCAATCCCTCCGTCTTGGTTCGCGCCTCAAAACCAGTCTCTGCCCAAGTCTTTCTCAGTCCCGCCGTCGTCGATGTGCTCGGTCACGTACTCGGTCCCGCCGTACTTGGTCATGTTCTCGGTCCCGCCGTGCTGGTTCACGCGCCAAAACCAGTGTCTGCCCAGCATCTATTCGGTCCCGCCGTGCTTCTCGGGCTTTTGATATGCACATTCCCATTTCCACAACAATAGACAGAATGTTGTCAAACTCCTGGGCATCGGTAGCATCCGGTAGTCCAGTCTGAGCCAATTGAACCGCATCTTCAAGTTTCTTGATGATATTATCAATGTCGTCAGTGATTAAATCCTTCAAAATGTCGCGGACTCGCGTATATTCATTTATTGCATTGTTATAACTGGCTTGAATATTCTCCATAAGGTCCTCGTGGGTCGACATCTTGTGCTATTATTGTCGCTTTCGTAGAACGCGATATGATAATGATGGTAATAGAGTAAGGGTGCGAAGTATAACGAGTGCGTTCCCTCACCGTAGAGAGGGTGAGTGCCTTCAGGTGATTCAGTGTCGTAGAGTGGATAGATAGGCCTGTAGCCGGGGAGGCAGAAGTAGGGCTCAATGAGGTGGTTGGATTGTGTCGGGTGGTTGCGCAAGTAGGTCACCAGTAGGTAGCAGGTAGGGGTAGGTGTCGATTCCTGAACCTCTCAAATGTTCAGAAGAGGAGGAACTAGCCCTTTATATATACATTAGTCCCTGCTATTCGTAGCCGGTGCGTTCCTTCGCTTCCCTGTGACCGTAGCCCGTGACAGATTGATTCTTGAACCTGCAGGGTTCTACTCCTATTCACCTAGCCTGTTACTACAATATGGCTGGCTCATGTTTGCTACTAGGCTGACGGCGAGTTAGGATTCAACGGTTCCTTGTATACACAAAAGCTCTGACGTTACTTTTTAGGGGTGAGTGTGAGGGTATGTCGCCCTTGTACTCCTATGACTGCCATGAGTGTCTTGCTTCTTTCGTCTCATATCCTGGCTTTGAAGTATAATTGGTTTAAGCGAGTTTATTGCCCTGGGTTTCTGCCCTGCCTCATTCGCTGTGGCAAGGGCTTGACACCAGGGATCTATGTCCTAGTCTTTCCTCCCTTTTAGTCAGGGACCTTGGCTTTTATAACCTTCTTTTATCCGATTATTTATATCCTTTACGTCCGTAACAGGCTCAGCAGACCCTACCATCTTAAACGTGGCCTACTCGGGCGTGCATACCTTATCTCAATGCTGTGATCAGCAGTAGCCCTTGCGTCAGAATGTGCGTGTGACATCTCCTGCATTTTGGTGCATTTTATGCTGCATAATAGTCATTGATCCAACACGACCACAGGCATAGTAGGACAAGTAGCACAGAGGTTGTAATTGCTGTTTAGTTTCAATCCTCCTATTTTTGAAAAACAGGGCAGGTAATTATCTCAAATATATTAGTTGTTTGCTTTTAAACTGTTAAATTCAATGATATTCAATATCATGGTGTGTTCTACGACCCAACTAAGCTAGTGCTCACGCTCGGCACCCCCTTAAAAGGGGCCCTCTTCGCTGCTCCCTCGCGTGAAGGGTTTTTCCCCCGTCACCTCACACTTTCCACCTCCCACGAAGGGGGTGGTTTTTGGTGTGGTGGTCGGGAGGTTTTTTAACCCACCCATCGTCCCTAGGAAGGATAGTGGTGCCTGTAGGGCGGCCAGGAGGAAGGGGGGATTATAGGGGGTTATTGCTTCCAGGGCAGTTGGAAGGAAGGGGGGATTAATAGGTCTTTTTTTTTTATGCTTAGTTCGATGACTAGGCTGGGCGGCTCCTCGTGGACTATTTGGTCCTTAGTCTGTTCTTGTTAGGCCTGCGGCCTACTTCCCTTCGGCCTTCGGCCACTTCTCTCTCAGACTACCTTCCTTCTAGACCCTAATACAGCGTTCCAACCAACCTTCGAGCAGCCGTGTTGAGTGAGTAGAATATGATTGCAATAAATATTCAAGCTTGAGACGAAGATGATGCAATACGGCCATCTCCAGACTAACATATATTGGTCGATCCGATAGCTTCTATATCCTTTCCTGATCCTATGCAATATGCAGATGACAGCATTATACCTCTGCTCCTCTAGTGTCAATAGTTCTAGCTAAAAGTATGCTTAAGTAACTATATGATATATCCATAAGTTATACGTGCAGGATATAACCTAAGCATGATCCGCGACCTACTTCAAGTCGGCCTCATCCATATTCCTAATGAACATGGTATACCACTGAACCAGTCTGGTATGTGCAACTACACTAAGCTTCTCATCCACCGTGTGAATCCCGCCAAGCCCAAAGCCCTGGGCAGGGTCGTAGCCGGGGTTGTACCGAAAGATATGTCTGGTCAAGTCCCAATAATACCTCGTATCGGTGTTTCCCGTCATGAGGGCCGGTGCCATCAGCAGCGACTCGCCGTACAGGGCGCGCGTGGTGCCCGAAAGCACCCCGTACGGCGTGACGCCGTCGATGGCGGTCGGCGTCACGGGGGCGGGCTCCAGGACGGTGGCAGAGCTGAGCTTGATCGAGTTCGGCGTCTCGGGCTCCTCGTTGAACGCGTGGACGGTGAGGTTGTACCTGGCCGCGACTCTGTGGGCCAGGTGGGTTAGCTTCGCCCGCACCTCGGCAGTCTTGTCGCCGATGTTGACGCGGTGGTTCACGAGGACGCGCGTGCGCTCCGGGAGCGCGTTGTTCTTCACGCCGCCGCCGATGACATCCACGGCCAGCGAGGTGGTGAACAGATACTTGACCGCGTCGCCCTCCTTGGCGGCCTCGAGGGCGAGCTTGTCTTTCTTGGCCGGGCATGAGGGCTCCTTCCAGGGAAGGCGTCTTCTCAGGTTTGAGGGGAAGTCGGGGCTGTATGCATTGCCGCATTCGAGGAGCCCGAGGAACGGGTTCTCGGCGTGGAAATGAGGGTCATAGGGGTGAGCCTCGATGAGCGTGACGAGCTCCGACGCGACACCAATGCCGCTGTGGGCGGGTGGAATGGAGGAGTGGCCACCGGGCATCCGCACGATAATCTCGACATCGATGTACCCTTTCTCTCCAACGCCAGCGAGGGCGAAGGTCGATCCCCAAGAGCCGGCGACGCCACTGCCCTCGTCAACAATGACGGCGCCGCCGTCTTTTCCGTAGCGATCAATGAGCACCTCGGCCAGGTGGCCGGCGCCTCGCCGTCCCGAAATCTCCTCGTCGAAGCCGAAAGACAAGATGACGGTCCGCTTCGGCTGGAATCCGGCGCTGACGAGGAGTTCCACAGCCTCCAAGATGCCAATGAGGCTGTTCTTGCAATCCGATGCGCCGCGGCCCCAGATATACTCCCCGTCGAAATGGCCGCTGAAGGGGGGGTGCGTCCATTGGCCGACCGTAGCCTCGGCGACCGGCACGACGTCCTGGTGCGCCATCAAGACCGTCGGGCGCAGACTCGCATCGGAGCCCTTCCAGGTGTACAAGAGGCCGTGCGTATTCACCTTCTCGAGGGCCAAGGCGCCGTGGACCAGCGGGAATGTCGACTTCAGATAGTCGGCCAGATCATACATGGAGTCCCATCTCGGGTCCTCGCCGACTGGGCCGATGTCGTCGTACGATGGCGTCGGGATGCGGACGGCGCCTGCGACGCGCCTGACGGTCTCGTCGCGAAACTCGTCGGAGCGGAGATGTGCTTCCATCTCGGACAGGGCGGGGCTCTGCTGGCCCGGCCAGAGAGGCTCGACCTGGGGGCATTTCGCCCGCGAGACGGCGGCGTCCTCGCCTGCCGTCAGACGGCGGTACACCTCGAATGACGTCTTCAGGACCACGGCAAAGGCCAGGGCGTGCAGCAGGAGGGCGCCGACGGATCGCCATCGCGTCTGCACCGCGGCAGCGCGAGGCGGCGGCAGCAACGTGCCCTTTCCCGAGAGTCCCATCTTGGTGTTTCCTCTCGCTGTACGTACGTGAGGGCTGTGCTGGATGACTTACTATGTAGTTTACTCGGGCGCGAATGGAGGAGCCGACAATCGGATGTCTACAACTATATGTACGGCGCTAACACAAGGTACTTTAGTTAACTATCTAGTTATCAGGTATGGACTTGGACGTTTTAGGCAGCTCGCTCGCTCATCTGTCACCCTAACCAGTGATCTAGTGACGATAAGTGCAGATCTAAATACCGGTAGTTAGTACGTAGCGTAGTACCTCCAACCTGCCTCCAAAGATGCTTCTCCAGGGATTTTTCTTGATCAAGAGATGATCACTGTTTGTTTGTTATCATACCATGAAAAAAACCTAGAGTGAAGATAGCATATAGCCACGTAGAGTTTCTATTAGGCGAGGCACATACTATCTTACCTATTCGCATACAAGTTTTTCGTGGTTTCTTTCCCCTAAAAGTGAGGTGGCTTAAAAAAGCAAAAAAAGAGATTTGATTGCATCAGCCGTGAATCGAACACGGGGCCCATCGATGGCAACGATGGATTTTACCACTAAACCACTGATGCTTGCTTCGACTAATGCGTGGGATCGAAAATTATATCAATGATGGCGTTTAATCCGGGTCCAGAAGTGACTCCTGTTAACTTGACCTGCGATGTGAGGTACATTGAGCTACATCTCCTGGACTTCAGGCCTTTCATTGAGTGGTTACAATCGGCCTGACCATGGCTGATGTTCCCACAGTGGAACCTGAGCTGCAGGGCTGGCCACGTCACCCTCCTGTTAAGGCAGCTAGGTAGATGGTGCAGTCGAGTCACTAACTCGTAGTCAAGGGCTACCTTGCGGCGGTTAGGTCAGAGATGATAAATAAGCAGTTATGGTATACTGATGGGTAGGAGGAACAAACATTCCACGACTCCTGCAGCTGCCCCAGCAGCGACGTCATCGCTGGCGACACGAATTACGTCTCTGGCGCCGATACCTGCCCAGGCCCCCCCTAGACCCTCTGTTCCTGCTGATGCATATGGTTTGCCTTTGCCTGTGCCTGCTTACGAAGCCCGACGCAGGAGTCGGAGTCCACATTTCAGAGCTTATCTTACCAAAACTAAAACCACAAGAAAGCTCGAGTGACTAGATATCAATACTATTACTCGCAGTGACCTGGGCTCTGCTACAACTAGGAAGGGACGGTTGCTATGCGGTACTCGGACTACAAGAGGTGGTTCTGTCTCGTCAACCTGTCCAAAAATCCATCATTGCTGTAACATCTTCTCGGACCGCCACTTTTCCATGTAGTGAGTCACAATTTTGGCCGAATATTGCATCAGTAAGTTGCTTGCAGCAGAAGGAATTCTTTAGATACATACGCATCAGCTAACTATACTTAAATAAAGTTACAACAAGTAACTTTTATCGGATTTCCCTAGTCCAATAGTCCATATAAATAATGGCATCCTCCCGTACTCCCCAAAAACCAGCGAACAATCCCCCCATTCCTTATCTGTCACGGAAAAACGACGGCGTTAATACCGTGTTGGTATTAACGACTATACGCGACACTTATCTCTTACAGAAACGACCTTGAGACATTTCTGATCCAACAAGGGCGAAACGACTTCGACATTGCTTCCTAACATTTGTCACGTATAGCTGGGTCTTCCAGGGAGAAGGCTCTCACAGCCACCAGGTCAGGTGATCTCTTTTGTGTATAAATCGGGGGTTAGACCCCCTCTATCTAGATCTCTCCTTCTGGGGAGATCATCCGAATCTTACATCAACAGATCTCTCTAGTAGAGAAGAGCACTGGTCTATTCTTCCACGTGATCTCTCGCCGTACCTCCGCGAGAACATTTAACGAGACGCACGATTTCAAGATGGCTTCACTATCCATACCATCCAAGCCTGATCAAAAAGAGAAGGATGGGTACTTCTACGGCCTAGCTGGGCGGCCTAGACTGGTCGCCAGGACGAGCACCAACCCATGGACTGAGCCACAGCATATGGGTTGGGAGGTGCCGGTCAAGACTTCAAAGGTATACCAGAAACTATGAGTATCCAAATGCGGCGATAAGATTTGGAACTTGGAGTTAAATCCGGGAGACTGGTAGGAGGTACAAGTCTAATGGATACAATAAGTGCGTGATCCTGTTGACGGATGACCAGACCACCAGTACGTGTCAGTATCCAATGAACTCCGCAACGCCAGAGATAAAACGAGACACTACCTAGGTATCGCCATACCGATCAGCTTGTGTCCGCCGATAAACCTTGGCGAGATCTTCGGTTCACTTTGTTCCCGTTCCACACGCACGGGTTGTGCTAATTATGAAAGCGGACATGTGTGCACGTATTGCGCGGCCCTGTTACATTTCTTTAATCATTTGTCACATCCTTTCCTTCTTCATCACGCCATTTCTTCCGGGTACATGGTGATCGGGTAGGACTCATGGCTCGCCCACCCGTCTCGCCGACTAGGAACATTGTCGACCTGTGGTCACTCGGAACAAGGTTTTCATATATTTCTTCTTACATTGAGTAATATATTCCTGCGGGCGTTTGTGAGTGGCTCCGCCTCACCGGGGCTTGCTTATCCATAGACGGACTTAGACTGGGATGATGACAACCAGCAGCTTCCGGATTTATCGAAACATGCTGGTCGATAAATTAAAGAAGATCAACAACGAGATTGGTGTTGAGGACGGACATTTTGTGCGAAAATGGCCTGCTAAGGTGTGTAAGTAAGATCGCCGGTATAGTTGCTTAAGTAAGGAACTAAACTGCGGCAATTTTCTACATTTTTATGTACTCCAATGGCAGTACTACCCTTAGAACTTGCAGCTCTCTAAGCAGTGTCTCTCGTAAGGCATTAGCTGATGGTAGAACCTGGATCCTTGCCTGTACCAGGTTGACTGTTTGACTAATCTACATGTCACTGTGATGAAGGCTGTGACTGGTTACGTGGAAAGCAACTGGGACATATCGGAAAAAACCGTCGAGCGTTTAAGCATTGGAGACGCCTTGCTGTCCGCTGTTTAACTAATTCATTTTTCTTCAAGCTGAAACATACCGTCGCACTTTCTGGAACACATGTTGTGTTTGGTATACAAGAATAAGAGCTTCATCTAAAATATTCCCGGTCGTAATGACACTAGAAGCCAGTAAGGATGTCCGCTTGACAGCGTCAGGTGGGCAGTAAAAAAATCAGGTGTAACCGATAAAGAGGGTTGTATCACCAACTATATGGCATATCTAGTAAGACTAATTTCGTGCTGGATGACTTGCAAGCTTTTTACTAAAGAGGGCGTGGTGTATAAGTATAGTTGATAGCCCACACATTTTCTCTTAACTACCTAATATTTCAAGCACTATCTCCGAACAACTTCTGCCTTGGGACTGGAACACTCGATATCCATTCGTCCAAGATAATCTTACATTCACCATCGACAATGCCGCAGCTAGTAACACGTGATGACGGACTAGCTCTGGATGGGATGATTGCCGCCCAGGAGTTTCGACTGAAGATTAAGAATAATATCAAGGATTCCAGCATAGCCGATCACTGCAAAATCAAGATCACAAACTGGGTTTCTAGGTCGATAATCTTGGAAACCGAAGTGAGATTCATCGGAAGTTCACCTGTTGTTCACGACGAGGTTTTCAAACTGGATGCCGGCTACTATTTTGTCGATGCCATTTATTACGATAGAAAAACTCATCTGTCATACGACAAGTACAGCCTCCTTTTTACTGTAGTCAATCCTTGAGCATGCTTCCTCTTCGCATTACCGGATTCAATTTTGGACTGGCCAGCCTGCACGCTAAGGATTTAGGGCTCAGGGTACTCCTGCTATGCAAGGGCACTACGTCGACGGAAATGAAGGAACTTTGAAACCATCTTAATGGGGTCTGGTTCGGCTTTAGCTTGTAAGGAAGGGAATACTGGAATGATAGTTGCCTAGGGCACCGTGGCCAACCTTCTGTCCTTCGGTGTCATTAGTTCGATTCATCTAAAACAAGAAGCTTTCTTAAGCCGCTCCATCGAAGGCCGTATTTGATAAGAAAGAAGCTTTAAGTTCATTGAGTCTTGGGTGATATGTTATTAACGATCATCGCTATCACAGAGGCCTTGTATACTGCACCAGACGCCGTTACCCTTCGCATAAAGGGTTGCTAACTCGTCTGGTGAAACATCTTGCCCGTAGCGTAGCAGGAGACGACATAGCTACCGCAATCTGGGATTCGTATGCTTTACGATGCATTACAGATCTATCACGGAAAAAACGACACCGTTATCACCGTGATGGTAATAACGACTATACGCGACAAGATCATACCGCGATTTAACAATGGATGAGGCGAACTCCCTTAGACTTCCTAGAATAGTTGTTCTTGAGCGACAGCAACTGCACTTAATTTTTAGGACATGGCCAGGTAGTGAGTTGAAATGCATCGTCATGACCTAAAGTTCGCCTGAAGCTCAAGGAGAAAACACAACTGTCACAGTTCTTACTGCTCGTAGTTCCGTAATTGACTTATTGTTAATTGAATCGTTGAGGTACTGAGGCTCGGATGAGAGCGGTTGAGGGGGTATAAGACGATGGAGTTTGGGTATTGCAATTAGCATTTAGTCATTTCATGGTACTGGCTCTCTTCCTAACTCCTACCTCTGTCGCCTTTCAAAGCCTAGTATAATTATCTTACCGATAATCATGATGTCATTGCTATAGTCCTGCTTTGCTACTCAAACAGTTAGTTAGTGTAGACCTACGCACTATATACCTCTGGAGGAGGCCTTATTCCAGAGTATCACTAAATATAATATAAATAAAATAGAACGGAAATCAATTAATCAAGGAAAAATCATCGTATCTTGTAATTCTTAGTATTCTTCCCTTAATACAAGAAGCTAATTATAGAAAGTCCCTCTATTTTTGCTTATGTAATCCGTACTTATCTTTAATTCCTACTTGTCACAGCGGCAGCTCTGTAAACCACTACACTAACAAACCAAAAGATCTAGTGTGCTCCGAACAGGAATACTAAAGCTTCCGTACGTATATAACCACCTTCGAGTGTAATCCAGCCAGTCAGCCAGTCAGCCAGTCTAGGGTTTCCTAAAACCCAACTTATAAAAGCCTAAAAAAACCTATAAATTCTTAGTAAAAGCTTATAAAAACTTATAAGCTTGTAATAAAAGCTTATAAAAACTTATAAGTTTTTTTTTTTAAGGTTTAATAAGTTAGGTTTTTAAAAACTTATAAATTAAAAACTAATATAATTAAAAATAAAAAAGATTTTTTTTAAAAAAAAAAAAAATATAAAAAAAATAAATTTTTAATTAATTAATTTAAAAAAAGTTTAAAAAAAACTAATTATAATAAAAAAAAAACTTTTAATAAAATTTTATAAAATTTTAAATAAAAATTTAAAAAGTTTTTAAAATACTAATTTATATATTAATTAAAAATTAAAAAAAAATATAAATTATTAATATTAATTATTATTATAAATTTTTATAATTTTATATATTTTAATTTTATAAAGCTTTTTAAATTTTATATTATAATTAATTTAAAAAATTATAATATATTTTATATTAAAAGTTT
>MU281368.1:280157-326339 GCA_022385595.1 Xylaria palmicola | reverse complement strand
TTATATTTTTACAATTTTTTTTAAGCCTTTTATTTAAAGTATAATTTTAAATACGTATGTATTTTCAAAAAGTGGCGAGGTAATAATAATGGCGAAGTGATAGTAAACCACGTTATACTTTTTGTATAATTTTTTATATGCTTATTAAAATATTTAATTTAATTTAAACCTTATTTATTTATTATTTAACTATTTTTTATAGTTTTAACTTTTTAGTTATTTAGTAAATTTGTATTTTTATATTAAAATAATAAGTAATTTTGTTTTATTAAAATAATATATAGTAAAATAATATAACTATATAATAAAATAGTTTAAATAACTATAAATTATTTTTAGTTATTTAATTGTATAAATTTTGGTTTTTTAGCTTTTTTAAACATAGTTATTATAAAATTAATTGTAATTTTGTTTATTAAAAACCTAGTTTTATTAAAGTTATATATATTTTTTTTATATATACTATATTTAATTAATATTACTTATATAAAAGTAAATTAAATATAGTATTTAATTAGGTTTTTATTTATAACTTACTAGTAGTTAATTTGTTAATTAAAATGCGTTGTAAATTTAAAAGTTTATTATACAAAGTTTAAAGTTTAGTTTTTTTTAATAAAACGTTTATTATATAGTTTTAATAGTTAATTAGTTATATTTTTAATACTACTATATTAAAAAAGAAATAATTACAAAACTAAATTAATAATATATTATATAATTAATTATTTTTTGGATTTAATAAGTTTTTTTGTTGTAATAAGTAAATTATACTTTGTTTTACTATTATATAATTAGTAAATAAATGTTATACAAAAAATACTAAAGATTTTAAAAATGTATTAAAAGCTTATATTAAAGTTTTGTTTAATAGTTTGTAATACAAATTATATATTAAATTTATTAAAAGTAAGTGCTATTATTAATAAAAAAAAAAAGTTAAATTAAAAATAGTTTGTATAAAAATGTTAAAAAATGGTTCGAATGTTTAAATAATTTAAATGCTTGTAAAATACGTTATATTAATTTAATATTTATATAATATTTTATATATATTTTATATAAATATAAATTTTAAAAAAATAATTTTTTAAAAAATTATTATAATATTAATTTTATATAATATAAATTAACTTTTTATTTATATAATATTTATAATTATTTTTATTTATAAATTTAAAATAATATAATATTTTATTATATATTTAATAATAATAATAAAACTTTTAAATTTCTTTAAAAATTAATTATTTAATTTTATATTTTATATTGTTTAAATAATGTTGTATATATATACGTTAACTTTTTAAAAGTAGTAAATTTAAATTTATTTAAATACTATATTACGAAAAAAAAAGAAGGAAAAACAATTATATAATAAAAAAGTAAAAAACGTTTTTTTTAAATTCTTTTTATATAAAATCGTTTCGTGCGAATTGCGTTACAATTAATATAGTAATATTGTTTTAACATTATAAAAAATCTTTTTTAATTATAATTTAGCTTATCTCCTTATTATATAATAATAAATATATAAAAACGCATTATTTATATAGCTTTAAGCCGTAGAATTAAATATAAAAAAACTTGCAATATATGTTCTAATAGCCCTCTTCTTTGTATTAAGAAGTTTTCGTTAAGGCTTTTTAGTACGAAAGGAAAAGCTCTCTCTTCTTATTGTACACAGGTGGCCTCCGTTAAGGTCCCTTTGTACAACAAGGAATAATGTCCTTTTACTCCTTTAAAGGAGGAAAAGAAGTCCTTTCTTTGTACGAAGAAGCTTTCGTTAAAGGCTTCGTATATAGAAGGACTAAAAGAAAGTAGTGCTCTCTACTCTCCTGCCTAAGAGAGAGGGAGCGGTTCTCCCTATATACGAAGAAGCTTTCGTTAAGGGCTTTGTATATAGAAGAACCAGAATGTATGTATTATTGGCTATTGCACGTCAAAGTATGTGCGAAAGGAAGGCCGGGTGTCGTCTAGCTATGTGTGCGACGCCGGTTGTCGAAGGGGGGGGCTGTTTGGCTGTTCGTACAGCAGGTGATCAGGTATTGTCTGGTTAGGTGTGCGACGATGGTTGTCGAGGGGGGGGGGGGGTCGTCTGGCAGTGTTGTGCGACGACGTTGTCGGTGGGAAGGGGGTCGTCTGGCAGTGTTGTGCGACGATATTGTCGGTAGTAGAATTGCCTGCCATCAGTTCTTCGTCGCGCGAAAGCCTCCTGCCGGTTAAGGGGGTTACTGCAATCGTGCTAATAAGATCCGATCTTCTCTCTTCTTGTTTTGCGAAAGCCTCCTGCCAGTTAAAAGGGTTACTGCAATTATATAATAATAATTAAAAATCGATACAAAAGTTCCGTTTATTATAAAAACTAACCCGTTATTATTTATAGTTAATTTACGTTTAAATAACCTTTTACAAAATATAAACTAAATAAATACTAATTAGTATTTAAACGAAGTTATACGTAAATACGTTAATTTATTAAAAGTAATAAATATAAATTTATTTAAATATTATATTATAAAAAAAAAGGAAAAAAAAACAATCGTATAATAAAAAAGCGAAAAGCGTTTTTTTTAAGCTTTTTTCGTATAAAATCGCTTCGTGTAAATTACATTACAATTAATATAGTAATATTATTTTAATATATATAAAAGTATTTAAAATACTTATATAATTATTATAATTTAGTTTTAATAAAATAATTAATTATTTTATATAAAATTAATATTTAAAAAATAAATAATTTTATTTATATAAAATAAAAAAAATATTTTTATTTTATATAATAATATTTTTAAATAATTTATATTTTTTAATAAAAATAAAAATAAAATAAAAATATTAAATATATAAAATATTATATAATTAATTTAATTATTAATTTTTATTATATTAATAAATATTATTATATAATTTTTATTAAAATTAATTTTAATTATTTTAAAAACTTAAATAATTTTTATATAAAAGTTTTTTTATATAACGTGGTTTATTATTACCTCGTTATTATTATTACCTCGCCACTTTTTAAAAATATATAAGTATTTAAAATTATGTTTTAAATAAAAAGCTTAAAAAAAATCGTAAAAATATAAGCTTACTTTTATATTTTTCTACATTTCTCTTTTTTTTTAGCC
The DNA here is from genome assembly GCA_022385595.1 of Xylaria palmicola. NCBI lineage: Eukaryota > Fungi > Ascomycota > Sordariomycetes > Xylariales > Xylariaceae > Xylaria > Xylaria palmicola. Next base: position 323,202 of record MU281368.1, on the reverse strand, counting down.
CCGCTTTTGTATTTTAATACTAACTTTTTTAAAAAGTCGTACTATTATTTCAAATTAGTTTAATATAATATATAATTTATACGTTAAAACGTAATTATAAAATCTAAAAAAATCAAAAAAAACTAAAACCAACGTTATTTAGTATAAAATAATATAATTTATAAGCTTTATTTTTAGTAATTTATTTGAAATTTTATTTTATAATTTTTAGTATTTAATACAAATAACGACTTAATAATAAACTATATTAAATAAAAAACTTAAAAAAAGTTATAAAAATATAAAAGTTAAAAAAGCAGCATTTACTAATTTAAAAAATATAAATATAATTTTTTTTAATATATATTAATATTTTTTTAGTATATATTTTATAGTTTAAATATAATATAACAATAATATTAATGTAAATTTTTATTAAATGCTAAAAACTATTAAATAAATTTTCAAATAAATTACAAAAAGTAAAGTATATATATTATATTATTTTATACTAAATAACGGCGGCCCCACTTTTTTCTGATTTTTTTTGGATTTTATAATGACGTTTTAATATATAAATTATATATTATATTAAACTAATTTGAAATAATAGTACGACTTTTTAAAAGGGTTAATATTAAAATATAAAAGCGGGGCTAAAAAGAAAGAAAAATGTAGAAAAATATAAAAGTAAGCTTATATTTTTACGATTTTTTTAAGCTTTTTATTTAAAATATAATTTTAAATACTTATATATTTTCAAAAAGTAACAAAGTAATAATAATAACAAAGTAATAATAAACCACGTTATATATTTTATTTATAATTTTTTTATAATTAAAAACTTTAAAATATTTATATTTTAAATAATATTTTAATATTTTATATAATATTAATTATTAAATATTTTTTAAAATTATATAATATAAAAATATATTATTTATTAAATATTATATTATATTTTTATTATATAAATAAAAGTTTTTTTTTTATATAATTTTAAATAGTTTTTATATTTAATAATATAAATTAAAAACTTTTTTAAATTTAATTTATTTTTAAATATTATTTTATATATATTAAAATATTTTTTTATTATAATAAAAAGTATATTAAATTAAATATAATAATAATTTTAATATATTATTATAATAAATAAAAAATACAAGTAAAGTTTGAAAAAAAAGTAAAAAAAATACAATTTATATTTAAAACAAGTAATTTTATAAAATATATAATAAAAATATATAATATATTTAATAAATAATAATTATAATATTTTTATTTGTATAAATATTTTTTTATAAATATATATTTATATAATTTTAATTAAAATATTATTTTTAAATATTTTTATTTTATATAATATATTAATTAATTTAATTATAATATTAATTTATATAATATATATTTTTTATTTTTTATATAAAATATTTTTTTAATAAATTATTTTTAATTTAAAAATATATATAAAAATTAAAAAAAAAACAGCTTTTTTATTTAAGTTTTTAAAAAATAAATATTATTTTAAATTTTTATATATTTTATTTATATATTTTATTTTAAATATTTTTTATATTTTTAATAATTTATTAATTATAATTTTTAATATTTTATATAAAATAAAGTTTTTTTTTTATTTGTATATTTATATAAAAATAATATTTATTTAATTAACGTATTACACGGGTTAACTGCGTATATAGGTTAGCTACGCATTAATTTAGATTTTTGTACGTACTTTTATTTTTTTTACATTTTTTAATAACTAAATATATTTAATTTATATAAAGAAAATAATATATAGTTTATATTACAAACTTTATAGTAAAACTAAAAACTTTTTATTTAAAGTACTACAAAAATATATAATATTCCTAAATTTACCTTTTGTATATAATGTTATAAAATTGCATTATAAAATATAATATGTTTATTTTTATACTAATTAAGAAAATATAAAAAAGAATTAATTATATAATATATTTTTAATTTAAATATGTAAATATTTTTATTAAAGTTGGTTAATATTAAAAATATAGCTAATTTACTATTATATATACGTAATATGTTTTTAGTTAGTATTAATTAAGCTTTAACTTTTATATAATAATAACTTAATATTTATATATGCTTTAATTATTAAATTAATTATTAAAAAGTTTTATATAAAAATTTTAATATATACTAAATATAGTTTACCTTTATATAAAATATAATTACTATTTATAGTATTTTAAAAGAAAATATTTATAACTTTAATAAAATAAGCTTTATAATAAGCAAAATATTGTTTAAAATAATTGTTATATTGTTTAATTAATATAAAAAACTAAAATTTGTATAATAAAGTAATTAAAAATAGTTAATAGTTATTTAAGTTATTTTTTTATATAAATATATAATATTACTATATATTATTTTAATAAAGCTTATTTATTTATTATTTTAGTATTTTAATACTAATTTACTATATAAATAAAGGATTATTACTATAATTAATAGCTAAACTATAAATAAAAAAGGTTTAAATTAAATAAAATATTTTAATTAATATATAATTTATTATATAAAAAGTATTTATTGCTTTCTAATTTTAAATAGTTATAAAAATTATTATTTAATTAATTTTAAAACTTATATTAAAAATTATAAAATTATTATACTTTATATACTTATATATTTATTATATAAGCTTTAGCTTTTTAATATTAGTTATTTTAGCTTTTTAAAACGGGTGTATAGTAAAGTAATTAATAAATTTATATAATTAAATATTATATATATTAATAAAGTTAGCTTTTTTAATATATTTTACTAAGTATTTAAAGCTTTAATAATTAAAAATAATATTTAAAAAGGGTTTAAAAATGTTAGCTTTGTTTTGTACAACTTAAAATATGTTATTTCTTAGCTTATAATAAAAAAACCTATTAAAATACTATTAAAATTGTTTTATAAGCTTTGTATAAAACTTAGTAATTAGGAATTAAAAACCTTATATAATAAAAAAAACGCCGAATAATAAGCTTAATTTATTAAAAATAAAGTTATATAGTATTAAAATAGCTTTTTAATAATTATTTTAAGTATAATTAATTTAATTATAAAAAAAACAAGTATATTAAAGTACTAAGTTATACTATTATAAATTAAAGTAGTTAAACTTTATAAAGTAAATTATAAACTAAGCTAATATTGCTATATAAAAAATAAATGTTTATAAGTTAAAGAATTACTTATTATATAAAAAAGTTAAAATTAGAAAGCTAAAAAAGCTATTAAAAAATAAATAATTAAAAAAGTATAAGTAAGTAATTGTTGTACAAAAAGTAGTACTATATGAAAAAAATATTGTAGAATTTGCGGCAAACCCGGATATAATGTACGTATATATTAAAATAAAGTAAAAATATTTAGTAAAAACGAATTCAAATAATACGAATTAATTTTTTATATTATAGTTAAGTTATTTTGATTTTATGTACAAAAGTCCAAAAAAGTGCGCAGTTAACCCGTGTGCACAACTAACCCGTATAGTACGTTAATTTATATTATAAACTAATAATATAATTACGTTATATATTTAAAATATATAATTAATAAAAAGAAAAAATATTTTAAAAATAATTAAAATAAATAAATAAACGTAATTATTAAAAATTATTAAAAGTAATTAAAATAAACGCAATTATTAAAACAAAATTAAAAGTAATTAAATAATTATAATTATAATAATAATAAAAAAAATAATTATATAATAAAAAATAAGTTTTTATATTTAAATATTTATTATTTTATTTATTAATTTAAATATTTACTTAGTTTTTAAATTTAAATTAGTAAATTATTTATAATTTAACAATTTATATTTAGTTTTATTATACGTAGTTTTTATTAATAAATTTACTTTTAATTAAATAATATTTAATATATTATATAATAAAGTTATTATAAATAATTATTAAAAAAAAAAATTATTTAATTATGTTAAAACAGTATTATTGTATTGGTTGCAACGATATTCGCACGGAGCGATCTTGTATAAAAAAAGCTTAAAAAAAGCGCTTCTCGCTTCTTCGTTATACGATTGTTTTTCCTTTTTTCTTCTTCGTAACATAGTATTTAAATAGATTTATATTTATTACTTTTAATAAGTTAGCGCACTCGCGTACAATTTTGTTCGTACAAAGCTTATTTAAATATTAATTAATGTTTATATAGTTTATACTTTATAAAAAGCTATTTAAATATAAATTAACTATAAATAATAATAAGTTAAATTTAAATATAACGAGATTTTTATATTAAACCTTTAAAACTATTATATAATTACACTTTAAAATTAATTATACAATAAGTAACAAAAAAATTACCTTTTTTTTAAGCGATTATAGTAACTTTTTTAACTAGCAAAAAGCTTTTGTAAAATTAAAAGGAAATAACGGGCAACTTTGTTATAAATAACGTCGTCGCATAATATTGCTAAACAAACAACCTTTTAATAATATTGTTGTATAATACTACTAAACAACCCTTTTTTTACTAATAACGTTGTCGTACAATACTGCTAAACGACACCCCTTTTTTTAACAATTATTATTGTATATATAATTAAACAAACACTTTTTTTTAACAGTTATCGTTACACACTTAGTTAAATAATACTTAGTTTCTTTTTGTATATATTTTAATATATAATAACCAATATATATATTTTAGTTTTTTTATATATAAAGCTTTTAACGAAAGCTTTTTCGTATATAAAAAAACCGCTTTTTTTTTCCTAAATAAAAAAGTAGAAAGCACTACTTTTTTTTAGTTTTTCTATTTACAAAGCTTTTAATAAAACCTTTTTCGTATAAAAAAAGGACTTTTTTTCCTTTTTTAAAAAAGTAAAAAGATATTACTTTTTATTATATAAAAAAACTTTAATAAAAGCCATTTTTGTGTAATAAAAAAAGAAAAAGCCTTTTTTTTTGTATTAAAAAGCTTTAATAAAGACTTTTTAATATAAAAAAAGAAGGCTATTAAAATATATGTTGTATAAAGCAGGTTTCTTTTTATTTAATTTTAATGCCGCGTATATAATGCGTATTTTTGTATTTATTGTTGTATAATAAAAAGATAAACTATATTGCAACTAAAAAAGTTTTTTTTTAGTGTTAAAACAGTATTACTGTATTAGTTATAACAATATTCGCACGGAGCGATTTTATATAAAAAGAGTTTAAAAAAAGCACTTCCCGTTTTTTTATTATATAACTATTTTTCCTTTTTTTTTTTTTCGTAATATAGTATTTAAATAAATTTATATTTACTACTTTTAACAAATTAACACACTTATATATAACTTTATTTATACAAAGCTTATTTAAATATTAATTAGTATTTATATAGTTTGTATTTTATAAAAAGCTATTTAAACGCAAATTAGTTATAAATAATAATAAATTAAACTTAAATATAATAAAATTCTTATATTAAGCCTTTAAAACTATTGTACAATTGTATTTTAAAACCAATTATACAATAAGCGACAAAAAAATTACTTTTTTTTTAAGCAATTATAGTAACTCTTTTAACCGGCAAGAAACTTTCGTAAAACTAAAAGAAAATAGCGAGCAACTCCGCTATAAACAACGTTGTCGCACAACACTGCTAAACGAACAACTTTTTAATAACATTATTGTACAATATTACTAAATAACCCCTTTTTTATTAATAATATCGTTGTATAATATTATTAAACGATACTTCCCCCTTTTAATAATTATTATTACATATATAGTTAAATAAACACCTTTTTTTAATAGCTATTATTATATACTTTAAACAATATTTAGCTTTTTTTTGTACGTACTTTAATATACGATAGCTAATATATACATTTTGGTTTTTTTATATATAAAGCCTTTAACGAAAGCTTTTTCGTATATAAGAAAAACCGCTCCTTTTTTTCTAAACAAAAAAGTAAAAAGCATTACTTTTTTTTAGTTTTTTTATATATAAAGCCTTTAACGAAAGCTTTTTTATATAAAAAAAAAACTTTTTTTCTTTTTTTAAAAGAGTAAAAAAATATTACTCTTTGTTATACAAAGGGACTTTAACGAAGGCCACTTTTGTACAATAAAAAGAAAAAAAGCCCTTTTTTTCGTACTAAAAAGCCTTAACGAAAACTTTTTAGTATAAAAAAAGAGGGCTATTAAGGCATATGCTGTACAAAGCAGGTTTCTTTTTATTTAATTTTAATACCGCGTATATAATGCGTATTTTTGTATTTACTGTCGTACAATAGGGGGACAAGCCACGTTACAACCAAAAAAGATTTTTCCTAGTGTTAGAACAGTATTACTGTGTTGGTTGCAACAATATTCGCACGGAGCGATCTTATACGAAAGAAGTTTAAAAGAAGCGCTTCCCGTTCCTTTGTTGTACGACTGTTTTTCCTCCTTTCTTCTCCGTGGCGTAGTATTTAAATAAATTTGTGTTCACCACTTTTGGCGGGTCAGCGCACTCGCGTACGACTTTGTTCGTACGAAGCCTATTCAAACAAATTATTTATATAATAAATAATTAAGTTTTAATAATTAAAAAAACTTTTATATAATTTATATAATTAAAATTAAAAGTAATACAATTATACGTTATAAATTAAACTTTTATATAAAAATTAAATTAAAATATAAAAAAAAAATTAATTTTTTTTTTATTAACGTATTATTAAAAAAACTAAAATACAATATAAAATATATAGTTTATATAAAAACTTATAATTAAAATATAATTAAATTAAAGTTTTATTATTATTTTTATTAATTTATATTATTATTATATAAAAGTTAAATTAAAATATAAATATAATATTAATTAATATTTAAATAAAATTTTATAAAAAGTTTATTAATTTTATATATTAAATATATTAATTTAACAAAAAAAATAATAAATATAATTTATTTATTATATTATATTAAAAAAAAAAAAACAATCGTATAATAAAAACGTAAAAAACGCTTTTTTTAAGTTTTTTTTATATAAAAATATAAAACCAATTTATTTAAATAAGGTTCGTACAAACGAAGTCGTACGTAAATACGTTAATTTACTAAAAGTTGTAAACACAAATTTATTTAAATACTATACTACGAAAAAAAAAAAAAAAAAACAATTATATAATAAAAAAGCGGGAAGCACTTTTTTTAAGCTTTTTTTATACAAAAATAAAAAACCAACTTGTATTAAACCGTTTTGTGCGAATTACATTGCAATTAATACAGTAATATTATTTTAATATTAAAAAAAATCTTTTTTAATTACAATATAACTTATTTTTCTATTATATAACAGTAAATATAAAAATATACATTATATATACAATATTAAAATTAAATATAAAAAAACTTGCTTTATATAACATATATTTTAATAGCCTTTTTTTTTATATTAAAAAGTTTTTATTAAAGCTTTTTAATACAAAAAAAAGGCTTTTTTTTTTTATTACACAAAAGTAACTTTCGTTAAAGTTTTTTTGTATAACAAAAAGTAATATTTTTTTACTTCTTTATTAAAAAAAAAAAAAAGGAGTTTTTTTTATATACGAAAAAACTTTCGTTAAAAGCTTCGTATATAAAAAAACTAAAAAAAAGTAATGCTTTTTACTTTTTTGCTTAAAAAAAAAAGAGCGGTTCTTTTTATATACGAAAAAGCCTTCGTTAAAAGCTTTATATATAAAAAAACCAGAATATATATATTAGTTATCGCACGTTAAATATACGTACGAAAAAAAAGCCGGGTATTGTTTAACTAAATATGTAACAATAATTGTCGAGAAGGTATTCGTTTAGTTGTATATACAATAATAGTTGTTAAAAAGGTTGTTTAACAATGTTGTACAACAATATTGTTAGTAAAAAAGTGTTTGTTTAGCTATATATACGCGATAATAGTTATTAAAAAAAGGTGTCGTTTAGTAATATTGTGTAACAACGTTATTAAAAAAGGAATGCTATTTAATTATTTGTATAACAAATAATTAAGTATTGTTTAACAATATTATATAATAATATTATTAGTAACAAAATTGCTTACTATTAGTTTTTCGTTGTACGGTAATTAATTTTGCTATACTAATAAAATTTAATTTCCTTTATAATTATTATATAATTAAATTTTAAGTATATTTGTACAATAGTTATTAAAAAGCGATATAAAAGTCCCGTTTATTATAAAAACTAACTTGTTATTATTTATAATTAATTTGCGTTTAAATAGCTTTTACGCGAAATATAAGCTATTTAAATACTAATTAATATTTAAATAAAGTTTATATAAATAAAGTTATATACAAGTGCGTTAATTTGTTAAAAGTAGTAAATACAAATTTATTTAAATATTATATTACGGAAAAAAAAAAAAAACAGTCGTACAACGAAAAAGCGAAAAGCGCTTTTTTTAAGCTTTTTTTATATAAAAGTAAAAAACTAACTTATATTAAACCGCTCCGTGCGAATTGCGTTGTAATTAACATAATAATACTATTTTAATACAATTCGTATTAAATTACTTTATATAAATTACGTTGTAATTAATATAATAATATTATTTTTATTTATATTAAAAAATACTAATTAAATAAAAGTTTATTTTAAAAATATGTAAAATATAATATTTATTATATATAATATATAATATAAACTTATTTTATATATAAATTTATTTTATATTTTTATATACTTTTAAATATTAATATTTTAATTATATATTATTTTATTAATAATAATATTTTATATTTAAAATAAGTTAAAAATATAATTTATATTATAAATTATTAAAAAAAACTTATAATTATTTATTTATTATATAATTATAATTTATAATATATTAATAAAAATATTAATAAATTAATATATTAAAAAACTTTTATATATAAATATATTTTTATTAATATAAAAATTAATTAAATTTAAAAAAAAAATACAATTATTTATAATTAAACTTATAATATAATTAAATAATAATATAAAAAAGTATTTTATATTTATATAAAACGTTAATTATAATTAAGTTTTTTATAAAAACTTTATTATATATAATATATATTTTTTATTTAAACAATATTATTATATTAATTACAATTATATTTATATAATATAAAAAAGTATTATAATATTTATATATAAAAACTATATTTAAAATTAAAAAAAGCTTTTTTTATAATTAGTTTTTAGTTTTTTTTTTTTTTTTAAAATAATATATTAAAATTGTTAAAACAGTATTACTATATTAGTTGCAACGCAATTCGCACAAAGCGGTTTAATACAAGTTGGTTTTCCATTTTTGTACGAAAAAAGCTTAAAAAAAGCGCTTCCCGCTTTTTTATTGTACGATTGTTTTTCCTTTTTTTTTTTTCGTAATATAAGTAATAAATTTATATTCACTACTTTTAGCGGGTTAACGTATTTACGTACGAACTTTCGTATAAAGCTTATTTAAATACTAATTAGTATTTATTTAGCTTGTATTTTATAAAAGGCTATTTAAACGCAAATTAACTATAAATAATAATAAATTAATTTTAAATATAACAAAATTTTTATATTAAACTTTTAAAATTATTGTACAATTGTACTTTAAAACCAATTATATAATAAGTAATAAAAAAATTACCTTTTTTTTAAGCAATTATAATAACTTTTTTAATTAGTAAAAAGTTTTCGTAAAACTAAAAAAAAATAGTAAGCAACTTCGTTACTAAAAACGTCGTTACATAATATTACTAAACAATAATTGATTACTTGTTATATAAATAAGCTAAACAGCACTTTTTTCCCCTTTTTTAACAATATCGTTGTATAACACTACTAAACGACCTTTTTTTTACCGACAAACTATCGTTACACACTTAATTAAACAATATTTAATTATTTGTTATACAAATAGCTAAACAATACTTTTTTAATAATTATTGTTATACATTTAACTAAATAATACTTAGTTTCTTTTTATATATACTTTAACGTGCAATAATTAATATATATATTTTAGTTTTTTTATATATAAAGCTTTTAATAAAAGCTTTTTTGTTAAAACTTTGGTGTTTTAATTAACTAAAACGCTTTAACTTATAGTACGTACTTACGTACTATACTATTATATAATCTAATAAGCTTAACGTGCAATAAAAAAAAACTTTGTTGTACAACGCAAAATCCAACTTTTTTTCCTTTTCTTTCAATATAAATAAATATTCGTACAATATATATTTATTTTAACGTTATTTTTACATTAAACGTACAGTATTAAATTATTGTACATTGCTTTATTAACATTAATTAATATTTATAATAGTAAACGCAAATTAGCAAAGTTAAAAAACGAGTTAGTTTTTAAAATAAGCAGAACTTTTATATTGATTTTTAATTATTATTATATAATTATAATAACTTTTTTAACTAATAAAAGGCTTTTATAAAACAAAAAAAAAAAATCGGATTTTATTAGCACAATTATAGTAACTTTTTTAACTAGCAAAAAGCTTTTAAATAAAGAAAAACTAATAATAAGCAACTTTATTACTAATTAAACTATTTATTATATACTAATTATATTAAAGTATATATACTAAATAAAATATAATTAATTATAATTATTATATTATAAAACTAAATAGCAATTATTATATAATAATTATAACTAATAAAATCTTTTATAAACTAATAAGCTTAAAAGCTAGCTAATCGTAACAACTATTGTACAAAGAAATTAGTAAAAAAACCAGCTTATTTTTAAATATAGTTTAAAAACATATTAATAATATAATATATAATAACAAAATAACTAACTTTAAAAGTATAACAAAAAAATAGTAAAATATATACTTTATATATTATATTATAAAATACTTTTATATAAAATATATATTTAAAAAATAAATAAATGTATATATAAATAGCTTTAATAATTAGAAATATAAACACTTTTATAAAATAAATTACATAATATATTAAGTTTTATTAAATATATTAGTAAAAAACAGTATTTAACTTAAAAAGCTTAAAAATTATTTAATAAAGCTAATACAAATTATATAAAATAGTTATATTTTTTAAAAAGTAAAGCAAAAAAAATTAACTAATTATATAATTAACTAATTAACTTTAGCTTTATTTACGTTTAATTAACAGCTATATATAATAATTTTAACTTTTAAATATATAATTAATTATTAAATAATATATATTTATTAACTTTTTATTAAAAACTAACGTACAAAACAATTATAAACCAAACTACTAGCTTATAATTAAATACTTTATTTTTTATAAACTTTAAAAGCCTATATAATATACATTTATTCTTTATATAATATTTAATTTAATAAGAATTAACTTTTATATTAATATTTTTTTAATATATAATATATAAAATAAGATTATTATATTAAAAAAGTATATAGTTTTTTAAAAAACGTAGAAAAAAAAGCAGAACTACTTTAAAAAGCTATATAACTTATTATATAATAAAGTACAACTATTTATTAACGTTTATTAAAAATTAAAAATTATAAAAAACTAATATTATATAGTATTCCTATTTATTTTTTAAAGTTATATATAAAACTACTTTATTTATAATATTAAACTAAATTATATATAATAAAAATTTATTATATAATAAATATGTATTTTAATACTAATATAAACTATAATTATTATTAAATAAACTAAATTACAATTATTTTTATATAAATAAAAGAAAAGAATTTAAAATTAATATTATATAAAGTATTTAACTTTATAATTAATAAACTATTAAAAATATAACGCATTTTTAATTTAAATTACTAAAAAAAAGTTTAATTAAATATAATAATAGTACGTATATACTATAAAATATTAAAACTAGTAATAACTTTAATTATTTAGAAATTTATATACAAAAAGTTTTTTATAAATTTTTATATATATTTTGTTATAATAACAAATAGTATAACGTTTTACTTAGTTTAACAAAAAAAAAATGTATATTTTATTAATTAGTAATATATTTAAAAATATTATATATTTAATTAAATAAAAAGCAATATAAAAAATTTAAATATAAAACGTTTTAATTAACAAAACTAATAAAACAACGTTTTTTTTATTTTTTTATATAAATAAAAAGTGCTTTATTTATTATAAAAAAGAATATTAGTTAATAAAATATACGTTAAAAAAAAAAGCTTATATAAAAAACTAGTATTTTATTTTATATAAAATTTATTTTAATAAAATACTTTTATTTAAAGAATTTTTAATATACTTAACAAAATATAAAGGATATTTAAAGTTAAATAAAAGAAAAAACTTTAATTATAAGTATAAAAAAGCAATAATTTAGTTTTTAATAAATAATACTTTTTTATATTGTATAATAAACAAAGATATTTAAAACTATATAGCTAGTAAACTTATTAGCTAGTTTTTATTATACGATTATTATTGTACGAAATATTAAAAAGAATTATAAAACACCGCCGTATTAAACTTTTTAATAGTAAGAAAAACATAATTAAAAGCGTATATAAAGTTTAACTTTTATATAAAAGTTAATTAGATTTTAAATATAATAAAAGTTAGTTTTAAAAACAATAAAACTAAAAAGTTAATTAATACTATATAAATTATAAACAATTTAAATATAATAATTTACTATATTTTAAAAACATTAACGCTATTTTTTTTCTTATTAAAAAATACGGATTATATAAAAGTATATTTTAATAATATTTAAAATATTATTATATAAAAAACTAAAAGTATAATATTAATAATATAAAAATAAAAACATTTATTTTTTAATTTATTTTTATATAAAATAACTAGTTATTTTATAAAAATAAAACTATATAAACTATATTAAAAATTCAAACACTTTTATATAAAAAAATTATAATAAATACTTAATTATACAAAATAAAAAGCAAATTAAATAACTTTAAAAAAAATTTAAAAATTTTATTATTATTACTAATTATATAATTAAGTATTAAAATAATTCAAATTTATTATTTAAAACAATTATAATTTTAATTATAAAGTAATAATAAATATTATATAAATTAAAAAACGTTAAATATTATATATAATAAATACAATAATATTTTTTTAAATAATAATTTTTTTAAAATTAATATTTTTATATAACATTTAAAATATACTTTATAAATACTAAATTAACATATATTAAAAGCTTTTAAACTATATTATATATAATTTAAAAATTAACTTTGCTTTTAAAAAGTTTAAAAACTAAGTATAAATAGTAAAAATATTATATAAAAAAATATTTATTAAAGTATATTAAATTATTAATAAAGTAAAACAAATATATAAATTATTAAAACATATATATAATATTTTTTATATAAAAATTAATAATTATACAAATAATAAATTAATTTTATAAATAGTTATTAAAACGTTAAATAATATAATAAAACTAAATGGTTTTATATTAATTTTACTTATTTTTAAAGTATATTTATAAATTAACCAAAATTTACCTTTTTTTTTAAATATTATACAATATATAAAAGTAATTAAAAAAGCAATAAAAATACTATATAAAAAATAAGCTAAAAAAGAAATTAATTATATAATTTATTAGAAAAACAAGCTAGTATTATATAATATATTATTACTTTTTTTATAAAATAAGGTTTTTATTTAATAAAAATAAAAAATAAAAAGAATTATATAAAATAAAAGTAATTAAAAAACAAAACATTATAGTTAATATAATTAATAAACTAATTAAGTTTTAATATACGTAAATGAACTTTTATTATTATATAATTAAAAAAACAATTTAAAAAAATAACTTAAAAGTTATACAATTTATTTAATTAAAAGTTATATAAAAATAATAAAGCAAATTATATAAAAAACTTTAAATTAAAGCAATTTATATATAGTAACTAAAAGTATTATTTTATATAACAAAAAAACAATAAAATTTCAAACTAATAATTAAATTTTAAAAAAATAACCTTATTATTATACTTGGTAATTTATTTAAAAAATTAAACATAATTAAAATTAATAATTTTATTATATAAAAAGTATTTAAGTTAATTAAGTATAATAAAATAAAATATACAAATATTCGTATATTTAAATTATATTTTATATAAAAAATTAAAAAAAAAAATATTTAATTATATAAAAAATTAAAACTCGTTAACGTACCACACGGGTCAGCTGCGCACATGGGTCAGCTGCGCACTAACTTAGATTTTTGTACGTACTTTTATTTTTTTTACATTTTTTAATAACTAAATATATTTAACTTATATAAAGAAAATAATATACAGTTTATATTGCAAACTTTATAGCAAAACTAAAAACTTTTTGTTCAAAGTGCTACAAAAATATACAATATTCCTAAATTTACCCTTTATATATAATGCTATAAAATTACATTATAAAGTATAATATACTTATTTTTATATTAATTAACAAAATATAAAAAAGAATCAATTATATAATATATTTTTAATTTAAATATATAAGTATTTTTGCTAAAGTTAATTAATATTAAAAATATAGCTAATTTATTACTATATATATATAATATATTTTTAGTTAGCATTAATTAAGCTTAATTTTTATATAATAATAATTTAATATTTATATATACTTTTGTTGGTACACTAGTATTGGTTGTATATAATGTACAATACCCCTTTGTACTACTGCTTAGCTAAGCTTTAGGCTTAGCTATACAGGCGGTACTTGCCGGCAGAATTCCCTTCTTAAAAGGAGAATTCTACGTGCGAAGGTTCCACCTTTGTACTTAGAAAGTAAATAGATTAATAAACAAGAGTTATTTATTTTACCCTGTTTTTATGTGTTTTATTTCCCGTATAGTACTGTATACAGCCTACCTATACTGATTAGTGTTCTTGGCTTAAAAACACAAATTGGCTAAGTAAAGACGGGATTGTATTTGGTACTTTGAGGACCGCATTTCCTATATTGTACTTTATTCTTCAGCAGTGCTAATAGAACAAAGAGATTAATTACCCTTTTGTGTACTAGGATTGACCTAAATACAAATATATAATTAATAGCGCGTAATTGTGCTACTTTAATTACTATTGTACAAACTGCGCAAAAGTTCGCCCTACAATTAAATCCCTTACATTTGCTATAATATTGTACAACGGTTAATTGCAAGATAGTTGCCCAGAACAGTTGTACAAAAATGCTGAACCCCTTAAGGAACAGCCCCCAGTTTACCCTTTTAACCTCCTTTACGAACCTACTGTAAAGGAAGTTTTAAAAGCTATTAGTATTCCCTTAGCTAACGTACGACAAAAAATTAACCCTTTTACGTACGATAACATTTTATGTAATTCTTATATAGTAACTTAAAAGGATATAAACGTATAAGTTGTGTATTTTTTAGCTAAATATAAAGAAAATTAGTATAACCTTTAAAGTTTTTAAAAAAACCTATTAAAAAACTTTGAACTAGCTGGAATTCAGACCTTTTAGCAAATTGATAGTAAGATTATTGCACGAATCTATAATACAATTTATATAAAAGGTATTTTAAATTAAAAGCCTGTTCCTTACTTTAAAAGAAACTGTATTACACAATTAGTAAAAAGCAAATTTGTTTTTATATATAAACCTTAGCTCCCTATACAAAAATCTTAAATGCTACTTGCTTCCTTAAGAATAAAAAGCACTATATAACAATAAACTTCTTCTATTTTAAGCTAGCAACTTATAGGCTAGAACATGCCTGTACAATAAAAAAGCCTTATTATTCCTATATTTAAAATACGATTATAATCCTAAGAAAACCTTTGTACGTAACCCTAAGGAAAACTTTTTTCTTAGGAGAACATACTATTGTACAATAATCCGAAACCAAGAGCATACTTTTAAAAAGTATTCCTTTTAATCGAACATTACTAGTTCCTTGCCCTAAGTAATAATCTTATTGTATAATCCGGAAATATACTGCACTTTTAACCAACGATGGAATACTTAGTTTTTTAATATCCCTTATAAACCCTTAAATAGCTAATTGTTCGTACAACACTAAATCTTAGGATAGCTATATCCTAAATTTAAGTCCTTTTTATGTATAACATTCAGAACGAAGTTATTCCTTTAGCAAAATACTAAGTATTCCTAAAAACTTGGTAAAAAGACGGGAACTACTTTAAAAAGCCGTACAATTTATTGTACAACAAAGCACAATAATTTGTGGATTTCTGCTAAAAGCTGGAAATTATAAAAGATTAGTTCTATATAGTATTCCTAACCATTCTTACTAATCGTGCAAAAAACTACTATACGTACTACATCGGACCTAATTATACGTGGAAAAAAATGTATAATATTATGGATTTATATTTTAATATAGTTACGAACTATAATTAGTATTAAACAAACTGAACGAATATTACTTTTATACAAATATATTAATAGGAAAAGGACTGTACTTTATATAAAGTACTAAAAATTATAATTAATAAGTTGTTTAAAGCATAAAAAGCACTTAGTACAGAATACACAAGTAAAATATACCTTAGTACAATAGTTGTAAAAGTATATAAAGGTGTACAAAAGTTTAAAACGGCGCTTATTTTTTAGAAACCTATATGCAAAGGCTTTTTCTTTAACTTTTATACGTACCTGTAAATTAAAAGTGACTTACTAAACAAATACTTTATACAAAAGGTAAAAGATACGTACTATATAAACCGGCGCTATAACTAAATTAACTGCTACCCTACATAAAGTAGAAATATTGTATAATACTCCCGGAATACCTAAAAGTAATACTTTATTCAAAATTATACGAATACTTACCTTTAAAAAAACGTTTGTACAAATAAAAAATGCTTTATTTACTAAAAGGAAAAGTGTTAGTTAACCAACCATACTTCCTAAAAGAGATTTTATACAAAAGGTTAATATTTTAATACATACGAAATAATATATAAAACTAAGCCTAGCTTGGCGGAGTTCTTAGCTTACCTTACAAAGTACAAAAGCTACCCTAAACTGTACAAAAATAAGGAGGAAAAAGACCCTTTTTCGTATAACGAAAAAACGGTATAATATTTATTGAATAGTACATTCCTGCATTCCACTATAGGAAAAGACATTTAAATAATAACGCCAAATAAGCCCTTAAACTAATTCATACTTAATAACCAGTATTATACAAAGTATTAAAATATTATTTAAAATATAAGCGCTTTAAAGTTCTTAACTATAGGAAAGCTATAAGCAAAAGCTTACATATAAAAGAACTTTTATGCGAAAATCACTTAAACCCCCGGATTAACTAAAGTTAGCTTTAGTAACAGCTGTACAACAATATCTATAAGTATAATAAACATTAATAACTAAATTAGTTATACAACATTCTATATATTCAACACCCCTACCCCGTTCCTATTCTTACTAAAAAACGCAAACCGCTTAGGAGTATACTTTAATAATATAAAAAACATTATTATACAAAAAAATAAAAGTACTATTCCTATTATATACAAATAAAGACATTTATTCTTTAATATAAGCCTATATAAAGCAGCAAGCTACTTTACAAAAACTAAACTACAATAACTATATAAACGCTTTAAACACCCTTATATAAAACAATTGTACAAAATACTATCCCGCGTAGAACACAAAATCAAACAACTAATTTTAAAAGAGATTCAAAAGTTTTACTATTATTATTAAATGTATAACAAAGCACTACGCCGCTTTAAGTTTATAATTAAAAACAACTATAAGTTTAACTATAAAGTTATTATTAATATTATACAAATAGGAAATTAATTAGTATTATATATAATTAATATTACAATATTATTCTAAACAACTACTTTTTTAAAATCTATATTTATATAAAATACTTAAAAAGCACTATACAAATGCTAAATTAATATATACTAAGGATTACTTAATAACATTATATACAACTTTAATACAAACTTTATTTTAAACAAGTTTTAAAACTATACTAAGATTATAAGCATACAATGCTAAAAAATGCTTATAAAGGCATACTAAACAATTAGAAAAATAAAACAAGCCTACAAACCATTAAAACGTACGTATAATATACTTTAAAAAGAAATCAACGTACGAACAAATAATAAATTAATCCTACAAATAGCAGTTAAAGCCTTAAACAATACAGCAGGACTAAATAGCCTTATACTAACCCTTTTTGTATTCGGCGCATACCCTCGTATTAACAAGAATTCACCCCCTTTTTTAACCTTTGTACAAAAAGCAGCAGCTATTTAAAAAGCAATAAAAATGCTATAAAAGAATTATACAAAGGTTAAAATCAACTATACAATTAAGGAATAGAACAGTCCAACATTATACAATGTACTCACTTTCCCCCTGCAAAGCGAAGTCCTTGTATAAAGAGAGAAAGAAGGCTGGGAAGGCCCGTACAAAATAAAGGCAATCAAGGACTTAAACGTAATTATTGCCTTAATTAACGAACTAATCCGATTTAAGTATACGCAAATCAAACTATACTATTGTACAAAGGACAACCGTACAACAAATATAAAAGAAAATAATCTATAACCTGTTTAACTAATAGTTACTTAAAAGAAACATAGACAGCTAAAAAAAAAGCCTACTACTAACCTATTATACAAAAAATAAATAATAAAAACCTTTTTAGCTTAAAAGGAGTAATAAGCCTTAAAGCTAGCAATTAAACTTTGTATTAATAGGATTATTATAACTTTAAGTAAACCTTTTAAAAAGTTAAATATAATAAAGATTAATAAGCTTGTTATATAAGGTGTTTTTAAGTTTATTACGTATAACTTAGCTATATACAGCAAAAAATACGTTTTTAAGTTTTACTTTATACAAAAAGTAAAAAGAAAGAATACTAAGCTATATAAAAAATTAAAACTTATTATACAAGGATACAATAATACTAAAAAGAGTATAATATTAATACAATTACTAATAATTTAGTAAATAAGCTAACAGTTAATCCTTACCTTTAGACCTACCTTTATATAAGATTTTAAAACATTATATAAGCTACGAAACATTATTTAAACGTATATATAATTAACGGATAAACTATTACGTAATATATTTACATACCTACTTTTAAAGCTTAAAAATAAATACCTTTTTAAAACGATTTTATGGATTATACAACCGTTATATAGCTTAGCAGAGTTAAAGTTGTACTAATTTAAAACTTACTACTAGCATTACTAAAAGAAGCTTAGAATACAAGTGTTTACATATAACTTATGCTTTTTATATATGTACAATAGTTTAAATACCTTTGGGATTACTGGAATACAAATAAACAATACTTTTAGTTTTGCTATACTAAACTTCTTTATACAAAAGGAAAAGGAGCTTTAGTAAGCTAACTTTTATATAAAGCTAAAAGAAACCCTATTGCCCGACTACTTAATTGAGTTTAATGGCGAAAAGATCTTATTGTACAAAAGTAATATTACGTTAATTTAGAAAGGCTAAGCAAAAGACCTAAAAAAGATTAACCTTTGTATAAAAAGATTCGCTTAAGCTTACATTTCTTAATAAGTATGCGGCGCATATATTAGCAGCGTATATTAACTAGAAGCTATGTACAACTTTGCTATAGTAGTACAAATGGCTAAACTACAGTTATATAACGTTAAAGCGTTAAATAAATAAATTAAATAGCAAAAAGATAACCTAACAAAAGGCCTTATATTTATTTCTTTTGACTTTTATTGTACAAAGCTATTTATATTTATAAACAGTTCTTTTATTAATAACCTAGACTTGATCTTACAGCTTAAATTTATTATTATACTAGTAACCAAGTTTTGTATAAAAGATCTAATAAACCTAGATTTCGAAATTTAAAGCAACATTGTATATTAGAATTTAAGCAAATATAAACGTATTACACAAAGCGTTCTAGCTAATGAATTGTACAGTATAATTAACGGATTTAATAGTACTATTACCCTTCGCATAACCTTTAAAAATATTATAAAGGCGCTAAACCTGCCTTTAATCCTAACTGTATTATGCTTAAACTTAAAATTACTGTACGACTGCCTGGTTAAATTAGGAACAATATAGGAAAAAAGATTAATAATTGACATTATATTTCTTTGGGAGTCGTACAAAAAGAAAGAAATCTTAAAGGTACAATGGATTAATAGGAAGGATAACCTTGCGGATGTATTTACAAAGCACGCCCCAAACTAAGTATTAGAAACGCTAGTTTCTACAAATAAATTGCTTGTACGAATAGAAGTACTAGTTAAAAAACTATAAGGCTTACGTACAAAGGATTGCTTTAGCTAGAAAGTAAGGCCATTCCTTTATTGAATTTACTTTTTGAGCAAGTGTTGTACGAAGGGATATTACAACTAAAAAGAAAAAGAGCTAGTGTTAGTACACTAGTATTAGTTATATATAATATATAATACCCCTTTATACTACTGCTTAGCTAAGCTTTAGGTTTAGCTATACAGGCGGTACTTGCCGGCAGAATTCCTTCTTTAAAAGGAGAATTCTGTGTGCGAAGGTTCCACTTTCGTACTTAGAAAGTAAATAGATCGATAAACAAAAGTTATTTATTTCACCTTGTTTTTGTGTGTTTTATCCCCCGTACAGTACTGTATACAGCCCACCCACACTTTAATTATTAAATTAATTACTAAAAAGTTTTATATAAAAATTCTAATATATATTAAATATAGTTTACTTTTATATAAAATATAATTATTATTTATAGTATTTTAAAAAAAAATATTTATAATTTTAATAAAATAAGCTTTATAATAAGCAAAATATTATTTAAAATAGTTATTATATTGTTTAACTAACGTAAAAAACTAAAATTTATATAATAAAGCAATTAAAAATAATTAATAGTTATTTAAGCTGTTTTTTTATACGAATATATAATATTATTATATATTATTTTAATAAAGCTTATTTATTTATTATTTTAATATTTTAATATTAACTTACTATATAAATAAAGAATTATTATTATAATTAATAACTAAATTATAAATAAAAAAGGTTTAAATTAAATAAAATATTTTAATTAATATATAACTTATTGTATAAAAAGTATTTACTGCTTTTTAATTTTAAATAGTTATAAAAGCTATTACTTAGTTAATTTTAAAACTTATATTAAAAATTATAAAATTATTATATTTTATATATTTGTATATTTATTATATAAGCTTTAGCCTTTTAATATTAGTTATTTTAGCTTTTTAAAACGGGCGTACAGTAAAACAATTAATAAACTTATATAATTAAGTATTATATATATTAATAAAATTAGCTTTTTTAATATATTTTATTAAGCGTTTAAAGCTTTAATAATTAAAAGTAATATTTAAAAAAGGTTTAAAAATACTAGCTTTATTTTATATAACTTAAAATATATTATTTTTTAACTTATAATAAAAAAACCTATTAAAATACTATTAGAATTGTTTTATAAGCTTTATATAAAACTTAACAATTAGGAGTTAAAAACCCTATATAATAAAAAAAAACACTAAATAATAAGCTTAGTTTATTAAAAATAAAGTTATATAGTATTAAAATAGCTTTTTAATAACTATTTTAAATATAATTAATTTAATTATAAAAAAAATAAGTATATTAAAATACTAAATTATACTACTATAAATTAAAATAGTTAAGCTTTATAAAATAAACTATAAACTAAACTAATATTACTATATAAAAAATAAACATTTATAAGTTAAAGAATTACTTATTATATAAAAAAGTTAAAATTAAAAAGCTAAAAAAGCTATTAAAAAATAAATAATTAAAAAAGTATAAGTAAATAATTATTATATAAAAAGTAGTACTATATAAAAAAAATACTATAAAATTTATAGTAAACCTAAATATAATACGTATATATATTAAAACAAAGTAAAAATATTTAGTAAAAGCGAATTTAAATAATATAAATTAATTTTTTATATTATAGTTGAGTTATTTTAATTTTACGTATAAAAGTCCAAAAAAGTGCGCAGCTAACCCGTGTAATACGTTATATAAAAGTATAATAATATTAAAAAAAGCATTATATTTACATAATTACTAATAATTTAATAAATAAACCAACAGTTACTTTTTATATTAAAACTAACTTTAATATAAAACTACTAAATATTAAACAAAATTCAAAATATTATATAAGTATATATATATTTAAAAAATAAGCTTATATAAATTATTTATATATAATTACTAAAAAAACTAAAAGTAAAGTATTTTAAAAAAACAATTTTTTAAATTATATAACTATTTTATAACTTAGTAAAATTAAAACTATATTAGTTTAAAATATATTACTAATATTATTAAAAACAGCTAAAAATAAATATTTTTATATATAATTTATATTTATTAATAATTAAAAATGCATTATATAACTTTAAAATTATAAGCTTTTAAATTAATAATATATTTAGTTTTATAATTTTAAGTTTTTTAATTAAAAAAAAAAAAGTATTTAAATAAACTAAATTTTATATAAAGCTTAAATAAATATTAATATTAAATTACTTTATAAAATTTAATAATATATAATTAATTATATATAATAAAAAAATTATAATAATTTAAAAAAAGTAAATAAAACAATTTATAAAAATTAACTTTAATATAAAAAACTTTATATAATAATATATTTTTTAAAAAGCAAAAAGCATATATATTAATAATATATACTAATTTAAAGCAATATATAACTTAATAATAATTATATAAACTATAAATCCTAAATTATATAATATTAAAACTTTAAATAAAAAAATCAAATAGTAAATAAAAAACGCAAATTATAGTTTTTTATTTATTTTTTTTAATTTATTTTATATAAAGCTTTTTATTTTTATAAATAAATTATTTATAAATAATATAAACTTAACTTTTTAATTAGGATTTTTAATTATATTAATAAATAAATTTTATATAAAAAATTAAAAAAACTTAAACTTTAAAATTAAAAGAAATATTATATCTTAAAACTTAAATAAATATAAATACGTTATATAAAACGTTTTAATAAATAAGTTATATAATATAATAAATAGATTTAATAACGTAATTATACTTTATATAATATTTTAAAAAATTATAACTTTATTTTTATTACTTTTTATTTTTTTAATTTTATATATAAACTTAAAATTACTATATAATTATTTAGTTAAACTAAATATAATATAAAAAAAAAAACTAATAATTAATATTATATTGTTTTAAAAGTTATATAAAAAAAAAAAGATTTTTAAAGTATAATAAATTAATAAAAAAAATAATTTAACGGATGTTTTTATAAAGTATATACTAAATACAGCTTTTAAAACCTTAGTTTTAACTAATTAACTTTTTATACAAGTTAAAACAATTATTAAAAAATTATAAAAAAAGATTATTATATAAAAAAAAATAAAAAAAACACTAAAAAAAGAACTTTATTTATGTTTTAAAAAGCAATTAAAAAGAACTACGTTTAAAAGCCCTTTTATATAAACCCCCTTTTTTTTTTTTAGCTAAAAACTTTATATAATAATTTCCCCCTTTTTTTTTTCCTTTTTTTTTCTTTTTTGTTTAACTATAAAGTAAGTATTAATAACTGTACGAACGTTAAACGTATAAACTATAAGTATTACCTTAGAATTTAAAAATTTAGTAATAAAAACTGAAAAACTAATTATAAATATAGTAATACCCGTTATATAAGCCGTTAAAATAAGCGTTTTTTACTAAAAAGCTATAATTTTAAATTAAAATAGCTTAGAAATAACTTTTATAATATATAAGTTTAGCTTAAGTATTTATAAAGTTATTATTAGCTAATATTTTAAAAATAATATTTTTAAAAAAAGTAGTAATAATAATGTTTTTTTTTTATTATTATATAATATAATATTAATTAAAAAATATTTATATAAAAAAGTATATATATATTTATATAAAATAACTATATAAAAGCTTAGTAAGCCAGAATTTCTATAAAAAAGCAATAAACTTTTATATAATTATTATTAATTGTATATAAAAAGTTAGTATATTAATTTATATTATTAAATAGCAGCAACGCGGGGTATAAAAGGGCGGCAGTAATAACGAATATAATATTACTATTATTACTATTATATATATATATATAGTATATATATATATATATATAAACGGGCGTAAATATAAATAATATTAATATTATAACTATTATTATTATAGTAACGGCGGTTAATTTATTATACAAACCTAAAAAAAAGAAAAAAAGAAAAAAAAAGTAAAAAAGTATACAAAAAAACTAAATATAAAGTATAATTAATTATTATTTTTACTTTTATACACTTTTTTTTTTTTTTTTTTTATAATATATAATAAACAAAAATACATATTTTTTTTTCTTTTTACTTATAAACTATATATATATAAAAGTAAAGCAATACTTTTTATTATATAATTATTAATTATATTTCTTTTTTTATATATAATATAAATAATAATACAATAAGTAAGTTGCTATATATATTATATATAATAAAAAAGTAAAAATATTAACTATATAATTTTTTTTTTACTTTTATATAGTTATTTATTTAAATTAACACAAAGTTATATTTTTATTTTTAATAAAAATACTTTTTTTTTTTTTCTTTTACATATAATCTTTTTTTTATATAAAGTACAACAAAACATTTTAATTAAAAAAAAAAAAGCTAATATTAAAACTTTAGTATTTTAATTAGTTAAAACGCTTTAATTTACAATATATACTTATATATTATATTATTATATAATCTAATAAGTTTAATGTACAACAAAAAAAAACTTTGTTATACAATATAAAATCTAACTTTTTTTCCTTTTCTTTTAATATAAATAAATATTCGTATAACACGTATTTATTTTAACGCTATTTTTACGTTAAACGTACAGTATTAAATTATCGCACATTGCTTTACCAACATTTTTTGTATATAAAAAAAACCGCTTTTTTTTTTTTAAATAAAAAAGTAAAAAGCATTACTTTTTTTTTAGTTTTTTTATATACAAAACTTTTAACAAAAGCTTTTTTGTACAAAAAAAGGACTTTTTTTCTTTTTTTAAAAAAATAAAAAAATATTATTCTTTATTATACAAAAAAACTTTAACGAAAATTACTTTTGTGTAATAAAAAAAGAAAGCCTTTTTTTTAATATTAAAAAGCTTTAATAAAAACTTTTTAATATAAAAAAAAAGGCTATTAAAGTATATATTATATAAAGTAGGTTTTTTTATATTTAATTTTAATACTATATATATAATACGTATTTTTATATTTACTATTATATAATAGGAAAACAAGCTATATTATAACTAAAAAAGATTTTTTTTTAGTATTAAAACAGTATTACTATATTAATTGCAACGTAATTCGCACGAAGCGGTTTAATATAAGTTGGTTTTCCATTTTTGTATAAAAAAAGCTTAAAAGGAGCGCTTTTCGCTCCTTCGTTATACGACTGTTTTTCCTTTTTTTTTTTTCGTAATATAAGTAATAAATTTGTGTTCACTACTTTTGGCGGGTTAACGCACTCGCGTACGAACTTTCGTACAAAGCTTATTCAAACAAAAATAAAAGTTTATATATTTATTATTATAAAGATTATACGTTTTAAACGTATATAAATATATTTAAATACTAATTAATATTGAAATAAATTTACGTATATTTAATATATATAATTTTTAAAATTATAATATAATTATTATAACGAATATTAAAATTAACTAAGTATAAATACTAAATAAAAGCGAAAGAAAAGCGGAATTAATAATATTCGACTTTTAAAATAAAAAATAATAATTTACAAAAAAAAAAGAAAAACTATAACGGTATTACCGTTATTAAAGTTTATATATACAATATAAAATATACTTTTATAATATAAATAGTATTTTTATTATTTGTATTAAAGTAAAAATCTAATAATTATAATAATTTTTTTTTTTATTTAAATCGACTTTAATTCGCTAATTATAAGTAAAAACAAGCTTTTTAAAGTTTAATATTATTTATTAGCAAATATATAACAAAATATTGTATATATAATTGTTTTTATATATTAATTAAATTAAGTTTATTATTATTTTAAAACTAATTTAGTTTAATTAGTTTTATTATAATAAAATATATAAATTAAAATATAAAATATTAAATTAAACTTTTAAAATAATAATTTTTTAATTTAAATAAATTATAATTATTTAATAAAAATAAGTTAATAATTATTTAATTAAACGTTATAAGCTTAATTATAAACTAAGTAACGTAAAAAACTAATTATTACTAATTTATTAATAAAACATTTTTAATAAAAGCTTAAAATGTATTTAAAAACAAAATAATAAATAAATTAATTAACGTATTATACGACCGAACCGCGTATACGAGCGAACCGCGCACTTTTTAGCATTTCTGTATATAAAACTAAAATAACTTAATTAAAACAAAAAAAAATCAATTTAAACTAATTAGAATTATTTTTATTAAATATTTTTATATTATTTTAATATATATAAACATTATATTTAAATTTATTATAAGTTTTATAATATTGTTTATATATTATATTTCTTATTATATAATAATTATTTAATTATACTTTTTTATTTATTTAATTATTAATAGCTTTTTTAATTTTTAAATTTTATTTATATTATATAATAAATGCTTTTTTTATTTAAATATGTTTTTTTTTGTATAACAATGTTAATTTAGTTTATAATTTGCTTTTTAAAGTTTAATTACTTTAATTTATAATAAAAAAACTTTATATTTTAATATATTTATACTTTTTATAATTAAATTAATTATATTTAAAATAGTAATTAAAAAGCTATTTAAATATTATATAACTTTATTTTTAATATATTAAGTTTATAATTCGGCATTTTATATATTATATAATATTTATAACTTTAAAAGTGTTTTAGTTGAATTTTTAAACGTAAATTAAAAAATAATATATGTTAAATTATATAAAACAAAGTTAAACTTTTTTTAATTGCCGTAAATATTTTGTTTAGTTATTAAAACGTTATATATAATATAAAACAACTAAAAAAAATCTTTTTTTTTATATATATATTTTAAAAAGCTAAAGTTTATATAATAAATAAAAAAATATATAAAGTATAACAATATTGTATTTTTTAATATATAACTTGAATTTAATAAAATAATAGCTTTTATAACTATTAAAAATAAAAAAGTAATAAATACTTTTTATATAACTAATTATATATTTATTAAAGTATTTAATTTAATTTAAACTTTTTTTATTTATAATTTAATTGTTTTTTATTATTATAATTATTTAATTAAATAGTAAATTAGTATTTTTATATTATAAAAATAAATAAGTAAGTTTTACTAAAATAATATATAAAAAAATAATATAGCTATATAAAAAAATAACTTATATTACGTAATATTTTTAATAAAAAACTGGCTTTTTAATTTAAAATAGTAATGTAATTGAATTTAAAAAAAAAAAAAAAAAAAGAACTATTTTATATATATAAAAGATTTTTTCGGTTTATAAGTTGTAACTCGCGTATAAGCTACACGGTTACTAGTTTTATTAATTACGAATATTATAATTTATAGTAAATTTTAACTATAATTTATAATTAGTTCGTAACTATTTAAATAATTATTCATTATTTATAATTACTTTATTATATAACTTTTAGTTTTTTATATTTTTTAAATAAAATAATAATTATTTTAAATAATATTTTGCTTATTATAAATTTAGTTTTATTAAAATTATATATATATATTTTTTAATATACTTTTTAATATAATTATATTTTATATAAAAATAAACTAAATTTAATATATATTAAAATTTTTATAGTAAATTTATTAATAATTAATTTAATAATTAAAATATATATAAAAGTTAAATTATTATTATATAAAAATTAAAACTTAATTAATTTTAATTAAAAATGTATTACAATTATATAATAATTAATTAATTATATTTTTAATATTATATAACTAAAAAAAAAATGCTTATAAATTTAAATTAAAAATATATTATATAATTAATTCTTTTT
Organism: Xylaria palmicola; assembly: GCA_022385595.1. Lineage (NCBI taxonomy): Eukaryota > Fungi > Ascomycota > Sordariomycetes > Xylariales > Xylariaceae > Xylaria > Xylaria palmicola. Next base: position 295,027 of record MU281368.1, on the reverse strand, counting down.
TATTTTTTAATAATTTATTTAAATTTAAATATAAATTTTATTATAAAAACTTATTTATATAATATTAATATTATTAGTACATTAGTATTAGTTGTATATAATGTACAATACTTTTTTGTACTACTGTTTAACTAAGCTTTAAGCTTAGCTATATAGGCGGTACTTGCCGGCAGAATTCCTTTTTTAAAAAAAGAATTCTACGTACAAAAGTTCTACTTTCGTACTTAGAAAGTAAATAAATCAATAAACAAAAGTCATTTATTTTACTTTATTTTTATATATTTTATTCTTTGTACAATACTATATACAGCTTATTAACACTAATTAGTATTTTTAGCTTAAAAACACAAATTAGCTAAGTAAAAACGGGATTGTATTTAGTATTTTAAAAATTGTATTTCTTATATTATACTTTATTTTTTAGTAGTACTAATAAGATAAAAAAATTAATTACTTTTTTATATACTAAAATTAACTTAAATATAAACATATAATTAATAGCGCGTAATTGTACTACTTTTAATTACTATTATACAAACTGCGTAAAAGTTTGCCTTATAATTAAATTTTTTATATTTGCTATAATATCGTATAACGGTTAATTGTAAAATGGCCGCCTAAAATAGTTGTACAAAAATACTAAACCTTTTAAGGAATAGCCTTTAGTTCACCCCTTTAACCTCCCTTATAAACCTATTATAAAAGAAGTTTTAAAAGCTATTAGCATTCTTTTAACTAACGTACAACAAAAAATTAACCTTTTTATATATAATAATATCCTATATAATTTTTATATAGCAACTTAAAAAAATATAAATATATAAACTATATATTTTTTAGCTAAATATAAAGAAAATTAATATAACTTTTAAAGTTTTTAAAAAAACCTATTAAAAAACTTTAAATTAACTAGAATTCAAACCTTTTAATAAATTAATAATAAAATTATTATACAAATTTATAATATACTTTGTATAAAAAGTATTTTAAATTAAAAGCTTATTTTTTACTTTAAAAAAAACCGTATTATATAACTAATAAAAAGCAAATTCATTTTTATATATACACTTTAGCTTTTTATATAAAAATCTTAAATACTACTTGTTTTCTTAAAAATAAAAAGTATTGTATAATAATAAACCTTTTTTATTTTAAACTAATAACTTATAAGCTAAAACATACTTGTATAATAAAAAAGCTTTACTATTTCTATATTTAAAATACAATTATAATTTTAAAAAAACCTTTATATGCAACCTTAAAAAAAACCCCTTATTTAAAAGAATATATTATTGTACAATAATTTGAAATTAAAAACATACTTTTAAAAAGCATTTCTTTTAATTAAACGTTATTAGTCCTTTGCTTTAAGTAATAACTTTATTATACAATCCAAAAATATACTACATTTTTAATTTACAATAAAATATCCAGTTTTTTAATATCTTTTGTAAACTTTTAAATAACCAACTGTTCGTACAATACCGAATTTTAGAATAGTTATGTCCTAAATTCAAGTCCTTTCTACGTACAACATTCAAAACGAAGTCATTTTTTCAATAAAAAACTAAGCATTCCTAAAAACCTAATAAAAAAACGAGAACTACTTTAAAAAGCCGTATAATTTATTATATAATAAGGTACAACAGTTTATAAATTTTTATTAAAAGCTAAAAATTATAAAAAATTAGTTTTATGCAATATTCTTAATTATTTTTACTAATTGTACAAAAAACTACTATACGTATTATATTAAACCTAATTATATATAAAAAAAAATATATAATACTATAAATTTGTACTTTAATATAGTTACAAACTATAATTAGTATTAAATAAATTGGATAAACATTACTTTTATATAAATATATTAATAAAAAAAGAACTATATTTCGTATAAAGTATTAGAAATTATAATTAATAAGTTATTTAAAGTATAAAAAGTATTTAATATAAAATACGCAAATAAAATATACTTTAGTACAATAATTGCAAAAATATATAAAAGTATATAAAAGTTCGAAATAACGCTAATTTTCTAAAAACTTATATATAAAAGCTTTTTTTTTAACTTTCGTATATACTTACGAATTAAAAGTAACTTACTAAACAAATACTTTATATAAAAAGTAAAAAATATGTACTATATAAACTAGCGCTATAACCAAATTAACTATTACTTTATATAAAACAAAAGTATTATATAATATTTTTAAAATACTTAAAAGCAATACTTTATTTAAAATTATATAAACATTTACTTTTAAAAAAATATTTATACAAATAAAAAATGCTTTATTTATTAAAAAAAAAAGTATTAGTTAATTAATTATACTTTTTAAAAAAGATTTTATATAAAAGGTTAATATTTTAATATATATAAAATAATATATAAAACTAAGCTTAGTTTAACAAAGTTTTTAGTTTACTTTATAAAGTATAAAAGCTATTTTAAACTATATGAAAATAAGAAAAAAAAAAACCCTTTTTTGTATAATAAAAAAACGGCGTAATACTTGTTAAACAATATATTTTTACATTTTATTATAAAAGAAAACATTTGAATAATAATGCTAAACAAGCTTTTAAACTAATTTATACTTAATAATTAGTATTATACAAAGTATTAAAGTATTATTTAAAATATAAGCGCTTTAAAGTTTTTAACTATAAGAAAGCTATAAATAAAAGCTTATATACAAAAGAACTTTTATATAAAAATTACTTAAATTTTTAAATTAACTAAAGTTAGCTTTAATAATAATTATATAATAATATTTATAAATATAATAAATATTAATAACTAAATTAGTTATATAATATTTTATATATTTAATATTTTTACTTTATTTTTATTTTTATTAAAAAATACAAACCGTTTAAAAGTATATTTTAATAATATAAGAAATATTATTATATAAAAAAATAAAAGCATTATTTTTATTATATATAAATAAGGATATTTATTTTTTAATATAAGCTTATATAAAGCAGTAAGCTATTTTACAGAAATTAAACTACAATAGTTATATAAACACTTTAAATACCTTTATATAAAACAATTATACAAAATATTATTTTATATAGAATATAAAGTTAAACAACTAATTTTAAAAAAGATTTAAAAGTTTTATTATTATTATTAAATGTATAACAAAGCACTACGCCGCTTTAAATTCATAATTAAAAACAATTATAAGTTTAATTATAAAGTTATTATTAATATTATACAAATAAAAAATTAATTAGTACTATATATAATTAATATTATAATATTATTCTAAATAGTTACTTTTTTAAAATTTATATTTATATAAAATATTTAAAAAGCATTATATAAATATTAAATTAATATATATTAAAAACTACTTAATAATATTATATATAACTTTAATACAAACTTTATTTTAAACAAGTTTTAAAACTATACTAAAATTATAAGCGTATAATATTAAGAAATGCTTATAAAAGTACATTAAGCAATTAGAAAAATAAAACAAACTTACGAACTATTAAAACGTATATATAATATACTTTAAAAAGAAATTAACGTATAAACAAATAATAAATCAATTTTATAAATAGTAATTAAAGCTTTAAATAATATAGTAGAACTAAATAGCCTTATATTAACCCTTTTTATATTTAGTGTATATTTTTATATTAATAAAAATTCACTTTTTTCCCTAACTTTTATACAAAAAGTAATAATTATTTAAAAAGTAATAAAAATGCTGTAAAAAAATTATACAAAAGTTAAAATCAACTATATAATTAAGGAACAAAACGGTTCAACATTATACAATATATTTACTTTCCTTTTACAAAGCAAAGTCCTTATATAAAAAGAAAAGGAAGGCTAAAAAAGCCTATATAAAATAAAAGCAATTAAAAACTCAAATATAATCGTTATTTTAATTAATAAACTAATTTAATTTAAATATACGTAAGTTAAGCTGTACTATTGTATAAAAAATAATTATATAATAAATATAAAAAAGGATAACATTTGACTTGTTTAACTAACAGTTATTTGGAAGAAACGCGAATAGCTAAAAAAAAAGCTTATTATTAACTTGTTGTACAAAAGTTAAATAATAAAAACCTTTTTAGCTTAAAAAGAGTAATAAGCTTTAAAGCTAATAATTAAACTCCGTATAAATAGAATTATTATTACTTTAAATAAACTTTTTAAAAAGTTAAATACAATAAAAATTAATAAGCTTATTATATAAAGTGTTTTTAAGTTTATTATATATAACCCAGCTATATATAGCAAGAAATACGTTTTTAAGTTTTGCTTTATATAAAAAGTAAAAGGAAAAAACACTAAGCTGTACAAGAAATCAAAGCTTATTATACAAAAGTACAATAATACTAAAAAAAGTATAATATTAACGCAATTACTAATAATTTAGCAAATAAGTTAACAGCTAATTCTTGTTTTTAAACCTACTTTTATATAAGATTTTAAAGTATTATATAAATTATAAAACATTACTTAAATATATATATAATTAATAGATAAACTATTGTACGATATATTCGCATACTTACTTTTAAAGCTTAAAAACAAATACTTTTTTAAAACGATTTTACAAATTGTACAACCGTTATATAGCTTAGCAAAGTTAAGGTTGTACTAGTTTAAAACTTATTACTAATATTACTAAAAAAAGCTTAGAATGTAAGTATTTATATATAACTTATACTTTTTATATACGAATAATAGTTTAAACACCTTTAAAATTACTAAAATATAAACGGATAATACTTTTAGTTTTGCTATACTAAACTTCTTTATATAAAAGGAAAAAAAGCTTTAACAAACTAACTTTTATGTAAAGTTAAAAGAAACCTTATTGCCCAACTATTTAATTAAGTTTAATAGCAAAAAGATCTTATTATATAAAAGTAATATTATGTTAATTTAGAAAAGCCAAGCAAAAAACCTAAAAGAGATTAACCCCCGTATAAAAAAATTCGCTTAAATTTACGTTTTTTAATAAGCATACGGCGTATATATTAGCAGTATATACTAACTAAAAGCTACGTATAACCTTGCTATAGTAGTACAAATAGCTAAACTATAGTTATATAACGTTAAAGCGTTAAATAAACGAATTAAATAGCAAAAAAATAACTTAATAAAAGGCTTTACATTTATTTCTTTTAACTTTTGTTACACAAAGCTATTTGTATTTACGGATAGTTCCTTTACTAATAATTTAAACTTGATTTTACAGTTTAGATTTATTATTGTACTAGTAATTAAGTTTTATATAAAAAATTTAATAAACCTAAACTTTGAAATTTAAAGTAATATTATATATTAAAACTTAAGTAAATATAAACACGTTATATAAAGCGTTTTAGCTAGTAAATTATATAATATAATTAATAAATTTAATAATACTATTACTTTTTATATAACTTTTTAAAACATTATAAAAGCGCTAAACTTGTTTTTAATTCTAATTATACTATATTTAAACTTAAAATCACTATATAACTACTTAGTTAAACTAAAAACAATATAGGAAAAAAGACTAATAATTAATATTATATTTTTTTAAAAGTTATACAAAAAAAAAGAGATTTTAAAAGTATAATAAATTAATAAGAAAAATAACTTTATAAACGCATTTATAAAACGCGCTTTAAACCAAGTATTAAAAACGCTAGTATTTACAAATAAATTGCTTATATAAGTAAAAGCACTAATTGAAAAACTATAAAGCTTATATACAAAGGGCTACTTTAGCTAAAAAGTAAAGCTATTTTTTTATTGAATTTACTTTTTAAGTAAATATTATATAAAAAGATATTATAACTAAAAAGAAAAAAAGCTAGTATTAATATACTAATATTAGTTGTATATAATATATAATACCTTTTTGTACTACTGTTTAGCTAAACTTTAAGCTTAGTTATATAAGTAGTATTTGCCGGCAAAATTCCTTTTTTAAAAAGAGAATTCTACGTACAAAAGTTCCACTTTCGTACTTAAAAAGTAAATAAATCGATAAATAAAAGTCATTTATTTTACTTTGTTTTTGTATATTTTATCTTTTATATAGTACTATACACAACTTACTAATAAATATAATATTATTTTAGTAATATTATAAATTTTTATTATATATTATATAAATAATTTTTTATTAAATTTTAAAGCTTATAATATAAGCTGTATATTTTTTTTTTGTATAAATAAAATATATTATTATAATTAGAAAAAAGTATAAAAAAAATAATTTGTACAAAAATATAAAAGTGTGCAGTTCGTTTGTATATACAATTCGTTTATATAATACATTATTTATAAAAAAAAATAACTTTTTTAAATAATAAATAACTAAATAAAATAATATAATAAAAAAAGAATAATTTTTTTAAAAATAAAACTATAAAAAAAAAAAAGTTTTTTATATATAAAACTTAAATAAAAAGCGTATATTTACAAAAATAAATAGTTTTTTACAAAAAAAAATTAAATAATAAGCTTTTTTTTTAATAAGCAGTTTTAAAAACCTTTATAATACTTTTAATATAAATACAAAATAAAAATAATATAAATAATATATAAATTTAAAGTTTAGTTTTGTTTAAATATTTTAAATATTAATAAGTTTTACTTTTATAATATTTATAAAATATATTTTTATTATTTTTATTATAATAAATATTATTTAATAAAAATATTAATAATTTAAAGTTTTATTTAATTAAGCTTTTTATTAAAAAAGTATAATAATTAAACTTTTTTAATTTTAATATAAAAGTATTTTAAAAATATATTAATTATAATTTATTATTATTAAAACTAATAAGTTTATAATAATATATAATTAATTAAACTATTTTTTTACGAATATTTAATAAAGTTAAAGTTTTTTTAAGCTTATTTTAAAAGGTTTTATAAGCTTAATATAATAAAATCGCGTATTTATTACTTATAATATCCGTTTATTTTAATTTTTTAAAAATTATAAATAGTTATTAAAATTTTAAAAATATTATTTTTTTTTTTAATAAATTTTTTTTAAATATTTTACAATATAAACATTTTTATAATTTATATTTTTAATAATAAAAGCAGTTTATAAAACAAACTAATTTTAATTACTTTAAATTTAAATTATTTTTGTAATATTATTATTTTTTATACGTTTAATTTTTTAATTTTAAAAAAGTTAATATTAGTTATTTATTTTAAAAATTATAAAATTAATTTATTTATAGCTTTTGTAATACTTATAAAAAGTATTTTTAAAAGCTTTTTATAAATTTACTAATTATTTATCCCGTTAATAAAAAGTAAATTAAAAAAAAACAATTTAATAAAACGTTTTAAATTAACATTATATTTTAACTTTAAATTATTAATAGTTTGGCAATATTTTAAAACAAAATCGTTTTACAAATTAATTAACTATTGTTTAAAAGTATTAAACTGTTTTACTAATTTAATTTACTTTTAAATAGCTGTAATTTTAGTTTAAATATTTTAAAAAACGTTAGTTTCGCTATTTACACAATATATAATAAAAAATATAGTAATTATAAATAATTATAAAAAATAAAAGTTATTATTAGTTATTACAACAAATATTAAAACTAATTAAGTATAAATATTAAATAAAAGCGAAAAAAAAGCGGAATTAATAATATTTAACTTTTAAAATAAAAAATAATAATTTACGGAAAAAAAAGAAAAACTATAACGGTATTACCGTTATTAAAACTTATATATACAATATAAAATACACTTTTATAACGTAAATAATATTTTTATTATTCGTATTAAAGTAAAAATCTAGTAATTATAATAATAATAAAATAAAAATTTGTATATTTATTATTTTAAAAGTCGTACGTTTTAAACGTACGTATATTTATTTAAATAAATATTATATTATTATTATTAAAAATTATATATTTAATAAATATTAAAAAAAACCAATAATTTAATAAATTAAAAATAATAAAAATATTTATATATATTTAATAATATAATATTTATAATATTATTAATTATAATATAATTATAAATATATATAGTAAATATAAATATATTTAATAAAAAGAATTTTAATTAATTTTTATTAATTTAATTATATTATTATTAATTTTTTAAAATAAAAATATTAAAAATATTAAAAAAATATTTATATTATAATAATATTTATATTATAATAAAATATGTTATTTATATTAAATTATATAATTTTTTTTATTTATTTATATAAAATATAACGTGTTTTATTAATATATAAATATTATTAATATATAAACACTTTTTTTAACTTTTTAACTTTTTTAACTTTTAAGTTGATTTTTTTAACTTATAATAATAAAGAATACATTAAAAAAAACTAAATTACTTATTATTATTCGCTGTTTTTAATAAAATTTTCAGCTCCGTATTATAAAGCTTATAAAAATATACTACGTTTTACAAATAACTTTTTATTACTAAATTTACAATATTACATTAAAACGCAAAATACAATTTATAAAATTAAATTTTACTAAATAAAAAAAACAAATAATTATTTTATTTATATTTAACTTTAATTTATAATTATTTTTACTTTAAGTATTTTATATTAAAAATATAGTTAATTAATTACTAATTAAATATAAAGCTATACTAGTTAAAAAATACTAAATAATACGTTTTATAAACTATATATTAGCTTTTAAAATACAATTAAACCGTTAAATTAACTATAGTTAAGTTTTTTATAAAAATCCTTATATATATAATATATACTTTTAATATATAAAAGCAATTATAATATATAAAAGTATTACAAAAAAAAATATTTATAATTTTAATAAAATAAAGTTTATAATAAATATAATTATAATTAATATAGTTATAATTACTTTTAAAAAGCAAAATAAACTTAAGTAAGCTTAGTAAAGCAATTAGAATTAGTTTATAGCTATTTATTTAATTAATTTTTAAGGTTAAATAATACTATTTTTTATTATTTTAAAAAAAAAAACTTACTTTGTATTTTAGTATTACAATAGCTTTTTATTATATAAATAGCAAATTACAGTTTTAAATAATAATTAAATTAATAATAATTTTAATTTAAAATAAATTAAGCATTTTAATAAGTATATTTAATTATATTTAAAAAGTATAAAATGTTTTTTTATATTTAATAGTTATAAAAACTACTATTTAAAGAAATTTAAAAATTATTATAAGTAAAATAATATTTTTATTAAACTAATATTTATTTATTTTTTTTATAAATTTTAGTTTTTAAATATAATATATTTTAGTTTATTAAAAAAAGTATAATACATTTTATAAGCATTCGAACTATTTAAATATCCGAACTACTTTTTAGTACTTTTATATAAATAATTAAAATAACTTAATAATAATACATATTATTAATTCAAACTATTTAAAATTTGAATTACTAAATAATTTTATATTATTTTAATATATATATATATTATAATTAGGCTTACTATAAAGCTTATAATGTTAAGCACGTATTTTTTACTTTTTTATATAATAATTACTTTAATAATTATTAGCTTTTTATTGCTTTTTAGTATTTATTTTAGCTTATAACTTTTAAGCTTTTTTAATAGTAAATAACTTTTTATTTTATATTTGAGTTTTTTTTGTATAACAATGCTTATTAAGCTTATTATTTGCTTTTTAAAGTTATATAACCTTTTTTTTTAATAATATAAAATAATAAAAAACAATAATTATATTATATAATAATTATTAAATATTTTTAATAATTAAACTTAATAAACTATTTATTTTTTATATAACTTTTTTTTAAATATATTTAGTTTATAATTTAGTTTATTAAAAGTTTTAAAAAGTAATTAATTACTAATAATTTAGTTGTAAAATTAGATTTTTAACTGTAAAAGTTTTTAAATAATAATTAAGTTGCGAAATAATATATTTTAAGTTGTACAAAACTAGTTTTATTTTTTAAAAACCTTTATATATATTTTTTTTAGTTATTAATACGTTATATACACGAAAAAATACAAGTAAAAAATCTTTTTTACTAATATATAATATATATACTTATATTAACTATTTAATTTTTCTATTATATATTTATTTTAATATACTAAAATAATTAATATTAAAAAGCTAAAACTTATAAAAAAAATAAAAAAGTATATAAAATATAATAATATTATAAGCTTTTATATATATTTTAAATTTAATTAAATAATAGTTTTTATATTTATTAAAAATAAGTAAATAATATATACTTTTTATATAATTTTTTATATACTTATTAAAATATTTAATTTAATTTAAACTTTATTTATTTATTATTTAATTATTTTTTATAATTTTAATTTTTTAGTTATTTAGTAAATTTATATTTTTGTATTAAAATAATAAGTAATTTTGTTTTATTAAAATAATATATAGCAAAATAGTATAACTATATAATAAAATAGCTTAAATAATTATAAACTATTTTTAATTATTTAATTATATAAATTTTAGTTTTTTAGCTTTTTTAAATATAGTTATTACAAAGTTAATTATAATTTTACTTATTAAAAACTTAGTTTTATTAAAATTATATATATATTTTTTATATATATTATATTTAATTAATATTATTTATATAAAAATAAACTAAATATAATATTTAATTAGGTTTTTATTTATAATTTATTAGTAATTAATTTATTAATTAAAATGTATTATAAGTTTAAAAGTTCGTTATACGAAGTTTAAAGTTTAGTTTTTTTTAATAAAGTATTTATTATATAGTTTTAATAATTAATTAGCTATATTTTTAATACTATTATATTAAAAAGGAAATAATTATAAAACTAAATTAATAATATATTATATAATTAATTGCTTTTTAAATTTAATAAGTTTTTAAGTTGTAATAAATAAGTTATACTTTGTTTTATTATTATATAATTAGTAAATAAATATTATATAAAAAATATTAAAAATTTTAAAAATGTATTAAAAGTTTATATTAAAGTTTTATTTAATAGTTTGTAATATAAACTATATATTAAATTTATTAAAAATAAGTGCTATTATTAATAAAAAAGAAAAGTTGAATTGAAAATAGTTTATACAAAAATATTAAAAAGTAGTTCGAATATTTAAATAGTTTAAATGCTTATAAAATGCGTTATAATATTAAAATTAGTAATTTTATATAAGTAAATATATTTTACATTTTTAAAAAAGATTTTTTATTAACGTTTTTTATAACGTATATAAATATAATTATATTTAAAAATATTACTTTAGAATTTAAAACTATTAGCTTTATTTTATTTAATTTAAACATTATTATTTTAAAGTTTAAAGTTAGTTTAATTATTTTAATATTATTACTACTTTTAAAATTGCTTTTAACTTTTATATTTTTAATAATACTTATTAATATTAAAAAAGTTATTATATAAATAATATACTTTAAAACTTATATTTAAAAATATTAAAATAATTTATTAACTAAAATTATTAATACTATTAATTTATTATTAAAAACTATATATTAATTAATATATAAGTATATATTAATAATAAATTAAATAAGTAAGTTTAAAAAAGCTAATTATATTTTTAATATATATTATAAAACTAAAAATAAATATTTATAAACTAAAAAAATACTTACTTTAAAAAATAAAATAAATTTATAAGTTTTTAAAAAAAGTAATAAATTAATAAGTAAAAAAAATAATAAACGTAATAATTATTAAATAAAAGCACTTATACACGTATATTAATATAGCATTTATAATATAACTAATTATAATACAAAAACTTATATAATAAATATAAAAATATTTAATAAAAAGAATTCCAATTAATTTAAATTAATTTAATTGTATTATAATTAAGTTTTTAATATGCAACCAGAAAAAATACTGAAAAAGTGTCCACATACTAATAATGTCCATATATTAATAGAACACGTTAAACTTTTTTTTTTTTTAACTTTTTTTTTAAAAGATTATTTAAATATTATATTAATAGATCTTTAGTTGAAAAAAGAGCATTGGTTTATTCTTCCACGTGATTTCTCGCCGTACCTCCGCGAGATTGTTAGCTCCTAGCGCGGCACCCCCGGCGGCACAATTGCAGGATCAGCTGGTGGGTCAGGGGCATTGCACAAAGGAGGCGAAGGGGGGTGGCCCGAGTAGACGCGGCATGGTTCGGAGCAGGAGGAGCAGCATATTCCGGGCGCCCGACGGATCTGTTTCCATCGAAACGGTGCGCCGGTGGAGTCAACATGCCGTTAGCAAAACGGAGGCCCGGCGGCTACGAAAGAGGGGCGGGACCATCGCACTGCCACAATCAGTCAGCAGACGCTCCCGTACCGAGTGTTCAATATTGCGTTATTGTAAGCCTTCTTTGCCGTAGAAAGCTTGCGCTCCGTCCCTTTCGCTAATATTTACTTAGCATCTTCTGTTTTGACGACCAAGGTTCACTCCTTACCATTTTTATATTTCTGTACCCTTCCCCTTGAGTCTTTAAAATCTTCTTCCGCGCTCGTAACTCCTTGTCTGCCTCTTTTTTCTTTTAAATTTTCGCAGATTTCTTTTTCTTTAGGTTTTCTTCTCGAAGGAGAAGCGACTGGAGAATATCGTTGTCTCTTGGATCCTTCCTTCTCACTGCAGCTGCACGATCAATTGAATCAATTTGGGAGATACACACACAATAGCTTTGTGCATGGAATTTCCCGTCAAGCATCATAGCCATCTCTCTGTGCTTCGATATCAGCTCGACATTAGTTGAGTCACTCGCAGCACGCCTAGCCTCAACCACAACAAGCGTGGCAGTCACCTGATCGAAGTACCTGTCTGCTACCGCTGCCCGGCTCTCTACGGCATCTGCTGCTCCCGGGAGATCGACGAGGACAACCCCATTCCGAAGTATATCTGACTTAACAAACAATTCCACTTGTTCGATCAAAGGCCATGCCGCAAACTGTAAGCCTGATTTGCCGTGATCGGCCTCTGTTGAGTCCATATAAGGCTTTATTTTATTCGAAATGCCTTTGGATTCGCGATCGTAGAACAGCTTTTTCTTTCCAAGTAGATTGCAAACGTCCCGTCTGGAGTTTAAAAGCTTAGCAGTGTCCATTTCTTCAGCTTGCTCTTCCTCGATATCAAATATAATCCTGATTAGTTCAAAGGTTGGGCTGAGATGTGCATTGTAATTACGTAGGGCTTCTTCGTCCTCGTGCGAACGCCAGGGTAACGCTTCTAATTTATTTTTGTTCTGGACGTTATCAAAGAACTGGTCTAGTTGCTTTTCGAGATCGGAAATACTTCGAAAAGTAACGACACAACGGAAGGCACGAGCAGTATTATCGTCATTGTTGTATGCAATCTTGCATGGTACAGCAGTAGACGCCTCTTGGTTGCATGTTGGGAGTAGCTCTTGATAGCCAAGTATAGCGTTGAGCGCCGACGTCTTGCCACTGCCAGTACGGCCAGCTACGCCAACCAAAACACTAAAGTCCTGGTGGTCCTCAATGATCTTCTCTGTTGCAGTTGTAAGCTAAGTATTAACCCCGCGTTTTCGGGATTTGGTACTTACTGGACTCCGATACCCAATCTTTTCGGGTCTCTGGAGACCAAACTAATGCAGCGAACGAGGTGTTAATCCTCTCCATGTTTTTCACCTGCTGCTCAATTTCACCAATGAGCTCCTTGCATTTCTCAACTCCATTCTGAAGAGCTTCTTCTTTAATGAAGATCCGTTCCCGTTTGTCACATTGTGAACAGTTATCCCATGTGAAGTAATCAGGGCTAGGGCTGCCCCCATTACTGGGTGCACCTACTCCACTATCTAATGGAGAATTTCCCGACACAGTGCTGAATCAACAGTAAGTATTCAGCGAGTGAGTTCTTCACGATTGAATTCTCCACTTGCTTGAAACGGGAACTGCGGAGGTGTCTTTTTACTTGAAATGGTAATGGTGTGAGATATGAGATGCAGCGTGAAAAAAGAGACTGCAGGTGGGAGGAGATGTGTAGGTAGGCAGGAAGACAAGGATTGGTGTGGACTGAGTTACTCAAGAGAATGTGACCTTCTGTCCGCTAGAGTAAGCGTAGGCTTTCAGATGTAGCTCTGCCTCAATTACCACATGCTCTTGAGGTATAGAGCAGGAAAGATGCAGGTGGCGGTTGTGGCCGATCGGGGGTGCAGATAGTGGCCACAGCCGTTACACTGGGGAAACCGAGTTCTATCAACCAACTGTAGTAAGGTAATAGTTAGGTCGGGATCTACGCAGAGTGAAGGTAAGTACTGTTGAGCGTGCCACGTAATGGTTCGCCTCACGCGTGAAATAAGAGAGACGCGGAGATGATGGTTGTAGAAGGAAATCAAGACCTCAAAGGGCATGGGTTAAACAATTGGGTGGACCGATAAGATACTTACCGGGTAAGCCCAAGTGGGCGATAGGTTGATGCGGAATAAGACGGGCGAGAATACGGCCTGCCACGAGAGGTTGATAAGGAAGGTCTGGGCTCCGACCCGGATGGCCAAAGATGAAAGTTGTAGGCTTGGAAGACGTGCTGTAGACAGGGTGGACCGAGTGTAAGAGACTAGGAGGTAGGTAGGGTAGGGTGTAGTAAGTATGAAAAAAAGAAGAGGACAAAATGAAATGGAGGCGGCGGAGCATTCATGTAGTACCTGGTGGTAAGTAGAGAAGAGTAAGAAGAAGAAGAAGAGGAGGAGGAGGAGGAGGAGGAAGAGGGGGGGGGGGGGGGGGGGGGGGGGGCACACAACAAATGAATGAAAAATAAAGGGGAGATTGCTAAACAGCACCAGCAAAAGAAGAGTTAAAATAAAAAATAGA